>JAJLTL010000053.1:0-71672 GCA_030568135.1 Vanderwaltozyma yarrowii
ATGATGGTTTTTTATTATTAATTGTAATATAAATTGTATATAGAAGATAAAGAACTTACAAGAATATGAAATGTAAGAAATAACTAGTTCCTTTTATATGTTTTTTTTTGCTTTCTTCAATATAAAAGTATTACAAACTAAACTAAACTAAACTAACATGCTATTACTATGATAAGAGTGTTTAGCTAGACTGTTAATACGATTAATAAGTAATTAATTGTACGCAATCAAAATAAGCTACAAGAAATATAGTGTGATAGTAACCATATATATTTTTCTTTCATGATGATCTAATAGTACAATTGACTGCCTAATTGAGGTAACCCTTATAATTATAATTCTTCCTCTTACTGTTTATTATTCACATTACTCTTTCACCCTTTTTCCATACGTGCTCCCTAACTGCATCATACACCCAAATACGGTTGTTGTTTAAACTTAAAAAATGGTAATCCAACCTGACCACCACTCACCACTTCGTAACGTTTCAACGTAAATGAGCATACCTTGTTCTCAATACTAACTTAACGGTCAATTAGTTAATGGTTTAGACCATTAGAGAGGCTTTTGTGGTTTAACAACAGGGGTAAACTATTTTCACAAGGGGGGGGGGACTAGCTAAGACAAATTGGCTTCCGGCAGACCCGCGGTTAAGCGATTTTTTTTGTTTTATTTTCAAGAAGCCAAGTGGATTGGGTTCTTAGTAAGACTATATTGCAATTGCAATTACATTAGAAGGATAGTTGTGTGTGATCGTGGGTGTGGTTTATTAAGCTTGGGTTTGGGTTTGGGTTTGGGTTTAGTGAAGTGAAGTGAAGTGTAGTTATTATGTTAGGGCCTATCTATATACAAAATATATATCATTTAGTTGTACATATAATAATTTTGATTTATTTTTTTGTTGGTTGTAATGGTACAAATGAACCTAGGTCAATTGGATTTATAGTGTCTGTGTCTTTGGTTTTGCTAATTGGAATTGGTGTAAATATAGATTTAGGTGGGGGTAATATTATCTTATCCATTTCTTTATTACTTGATATGTTATCTTCGACTACATTAGCTTGTTCAAAATCACCGAAATCTGAATCTGAATCTGAATCTGAATTTGCGTTTAGTTCAGGTCCGTTGTCGTTTGTAATCGTTTCTAAGTCTGTGAAAGTTTTATCTTGAGTTTGAGAGTCTTGTGTTGGAAATTCACCTATATCAAAATCAATTGTATCTTCAACTCCATATCCATCTCCATTTTCATTGATAATGAAATTACTTTCAACTGTAGTGAAACTATCAATTGCATCAATGGGTATCGGTTGGTTTATACCGTTAGTATCATTACTTGTTATATTATGTATATCACCAACATGATCACCACCACTATTGGTCTCGATATCTTCGTGTTGGAAGTCATCTTCATTATGCTTATCGTCGTGAGTATGCTTATTACCAGAATTAGAACTGGAACTGGAACTACCCCAGAACCAACGGAACCCCTTCTTCTTCTTCTTTGGAGTTTCCTTCTTCTTGGATTCCTTGGGTAATTGTTTAACAACAAACTTCTCTAATGGATCAACTTTAAATGTTGACTTATCCCAAGGTATTTTTTTAGGACTACTACTACTACTATCACTCGCATCTTTATTATTTACAGTATTTGAATTTATCATCTTATTATAACCCATTAAGTTGTTATCATTATCATTATCATTATCATGGTTAATATTATTATTATTCTCATTAATCTCCTTAACATTTGCATCCCAGTTACTTAGTTGTTGTTTAACATCAACTAATCCAGCAGAAACTAACTTGTACAGTTTTTGATTTGTAGGTTCGTGCTTTATTATATCTTTAGTTGTATCTACTTCAACAACATTGTTATCGTTATTCTGTTTCACTTCAATGTTATTTGTACTAGAATTTTTATGACTCCATGAAAACGTTATTGGAGATTCAATTGTTAATGAACTGGGTACCATATTAGCAGCAGTCTTCTTTTCTTCATGGTACCATGCATCGGAAATAAGTTTCGATTTCTTATATAATGTACTATTCTTAAATACAATCATATTATTGTTAACACCATTATCACTAGACCCAATAGAATAAAAAAGACGGTTCATACTCTTTCTACCATTCGGTACAATATCCAAAAGTTTGTATAGAGTCACATCTTCATCTTCGTCTTCCTCACTGTTTGTAGTTTCATCATTAGTATCTTTCTTGTTTTCCACTTCTGTTAGATCAGCGATTGCTTTATACAAGAAATTCATATCAATTTTTCCAAATTCATTAGATTTATCAAGGGCAGTTGGTTCATTCATAGTATCATAATTTATCTACTTGCACACATGTACATCCACTCCCTCCTTGTTCTTTCTTTAAACTCTTTATAGTCCTGTCAGTATATATAAATACATATATATATATCTCTTAATAGACACACTTTTCTAATATTTTGCCCTCTCCTGTACACTTTTAGATTTTTTATATTCACTTTGAAAAAGGCATTCGCAATTGAAAAGTAAATTCTTAGTTTTTATTAAGATGAGCTAAAGATATACTGATGTATATGAAAACAACTGGTGGCCATTATTATTGAAAGGTTGGTATTGGAACTGTGGATTTGTTAAGATCTGTCATTATAAACAACAATACGGTATATTTGGAATAATTGTATTAGTATTCATTGATCTCATCCCGTGCAGGAGCCGATATAACACAATAAGATTCAGATCGTATTGATTTACTTAAAGAACTTTATTGATTCTAATATAAGTGAGGCTAGTGGGTAAATTAGTCAACCTGTGTATATGTTTGTAGATACCACGAGGAACTAACGAAGTTTGAATGGGAATAAATAATTCCATTCGCAAAAATAAACTAGTATCATTATGGCTTAGACATTTGCTACCTTCCATAGTATTTGGATTATTATGTTATAGTACATGGGGGTTTTCTCATAAACTATGTTATGACCAAATATATAAGAATTTCCATCATAAATCTGTAGCTATTGGATTGATTTGTACAATTTGCTTTTTAGACTGTTTGTTGATTGTTATTTGGATTCAATTGACATCGATTGTTGGACCTGGAAAACAACGAAGTATCCCTCCTTTCAAATTGGTACCAGATACTAAAGATGACAAGGAGTCGATAATACCACCAACTATATACCAATGTGATCCAAATGGGTATCCTATTTGGTGTCGTTTTTGTGAAAGTATTAAATTGGAGAGAACTCATCATTCAAGTGCTTTGGGGTATTGTGTACCAAGATTTGACCATCATTGTGTATGGGTAGGTACAGTTATTGGTAAGGATAATTATAAACTTTTCATGCAGTATGTCATGTATTTTTCGATGGTACTGTTGATTATGTGGATCTCCATATCTTGCTATATTAAAAAAATACATCATAACGGTGAATTAAACCCTAATATTATTGTTGTATTAATATTATCATCCGCAAGTTGGATAATGACAACTTCGTTATTTCTATCTCACAGTTATTATATCATTAAAAACAAAACTTCTCTTGAAATAATTAATACTAAGAATACAAGAACACAACAAAGGCAATATTTTTGTTATTTTAATTCAGCTGATTCGTGTAGATATGTAATTGAATTCCCAAAAGATGAATACCAAGATTTTTATGATAAACAAAATATATGGGTAAATGTTAAAGAAATATTAAATGACAATATTTTTTCTTGGTTTATACCAATTGATTATTGTAAGAACAGAAATTATGATGATGAAACCGTGAGTGAGTATACATTAAAACTAATCAACGATAAGATAGCAGCTAATAGTTACATTAAAAAGTTCGAAGCATATGGAGATAAGTATAGATCTAAATAAACCACTTAAATAATCATTAACATTATTTCATTAATGACATTCGATAAATCTGTGGATTATTAATTTTGTCTCTTTAAAATAAATCCGTATGCATACATGACCAGAGACTGGGGTGTATTCATGCACTCTTGATCTTGATAATAAAGCACAAGGGTATGTCTCCACTGTTCTAGTACAGTTCTAGTACAGTTCTAGTTCATATTAATTGATTCATTGTAAATTTAATGTTCCGTACATGATGATGGCTCGCATTGTGGTGGACGGCGGAAGATTTCAAAAGTAAACAAAAGGTACTATTTGATCCAAATTGGTATATCTACATATAAATGTATAAATATAAATACAGTTTTTATTAATGATTATCAATTGATTAGTTTTCTAGGTGGAATAAGAGTAACTGTGTAAGCTTGAATATGGGTAGAAAAGATTATCTGGAACCAGGATTCGTTCCTGATCGTTTGAAAGTTACTGAACTAAGAAAAATCTTACTTAAAAATAATATTAAAATTCCTCACGGTAGTAAGAAGGATGATTTAGTGCTTTTGTTTAAAAAACGTATAGGCAATAAGCAACATCATTCAACTAAAGTACATCATGAAGGTGAGAGAAAGAGCGAACACGATGTGGAGGCTGGCGATACCAGTGATGAAAAGAAATCCAATAAGAGGAAACGTAAAACAGAAGATGAAAATGAAACTGCTGACGACAGTAATATTTCAAGCAATAGTATAAGTACCCTTTCTAGCAATGATAAGGATATGGAGGAGGATTCAGAAACGAATAAAGCATCTACTGAAAAAGATTTTAAAAAGAGAAAGTTGAATGTATTAGATGCTATTGTAATTGGTGATGAAAGTTTGATAAAAGAAAAGGTATCTAAGAAAAAACCAATCAAATCACCAAATAAATCATCAAATTTTGATAAATCTGAGAGTACGGATACTTCTACTGATTCATTCATTGCAAATTCGACAATTTTACAAGAGAATGTTCTTAATCAAGATAGTACGGTCAATAATGCCAGTAATAACATCAATAATAGTTTTAATACGGCAAGAGACATGAACTTTAAAAGAAGATCATTAGCACCTGATTTAAATAAATTGAAAGTTTCAAAAGAATTCACTAAACAATTACAAAATGCAATGCATGATAATAATGAAAAAATTATTCATACAAACAAATTAAAGGATTCTCCTAAAGAAAAACCAATGGATAAATCACCTATTGAAAAGGAAGAATTGCCAGAAGAACTTAATGAAGTCAAAGAAGAACAGGAAAAGACTAAGGAAGATAAAACATTCCTAAGGGAAGAAACTCTATTGAAAGCATTGAAAAAAAGTGAACAAAATACAGCACTTTTAGAAAAAGTACCAATACTTAAAGTTAAGCCAGAAATAGAAAAGAAGAAAATAGAAAAGCTCAATACTAATGAGCCAATGGTGGTTAAAAATAAGAATAAATCGCTAAAATGCATTCAAACCTGTTTTTCTCAATTCTTTATCTTCTCATTGTTCATTTTCCCAATTTTATTTTCTTTATGGTATCGTGAACAAAGAATTCTAATAGGATATTGTGGCCATGAATTACCAATGAAACAAATTATACCAAACACTCTAATTGAGAAGCATACTTTTTTCAAGCAAATGGACGATTTATTAAATTATTATAAACCTGAATGTTTACCTTGTCCAAGTAATGCAATCTGTTACAGTAATTTAGAAATTAAATGTAGACCAGAGTACAATTTGAGCTCGAATTTATATAATCTATATGGATTATTACCTATTTCAAATACCTGTGAAAAAAATGGTAGAAGAGAAAAATTAGTTGAAGAAGTTGTTAAGAAAACCTTGGAATTTTTAAGAGCCAAAAATGCACAAATTGACTGTGGTGATAATAAAGATGATTTTATAAGTGGGATCACAGAAGCAGAATTATATGAAATTTTCCATGAAGCAAAAGCTCCATGGATAAAAGAGGAGGAATTTTCCGATTTATGGGATCAAGTAGTTATTAACTTGAAAAATGAAAAGGAAATAATATGGAGGCAAGTGAGTATTATTTAAATTATTACTAAACACATTCTTAATTTCTTGTGTATCATACCGAGAAAATAAAGATTTTGGATTTAAATTACAATGGCATTATTTACTAACAATTTTAATTAAAATATTATTTTTACAGACACAACCCGCTGAGCTTGAGTCTAGCAGAGACGACGAAGGTGTCAAAGACACCGATGACTTTCAGAGACAGGAGAGATATCTTCAAGAAGCAAAAGACAAAAAGAGAAACGGGGTTTTTCGCTCAACATCCAAGAAGTACATTGGCCTCAAGTGCCAATTTGAACGAGAAATATATCAAACCTACTTACGCTACAAATATGTAATCTGGTTGATAACAATTTCTTTAATTATCATGAGAATTACTGAATTAAAATTGAAAAATTATTTTAATGAGAAAGAAAAAGTTGAACAATTAACAAAAGATGTTATAATAACATTGAAAAAAACAAAAAAAAATAATCAAAACAAAGACAATATTAAAAATCCAGTGTTCTTGAGTACTGTCCATTTACGTGATGTATTATTATCTGATACTCTTGATTTAACTTATAAAAATAAGTTATGGCAAAAGATAGTTAAAAGAGTAGAACATAATAATACAAATATTAAGTCAAGTTTATTGGAAATACACGGTGAAATTATGAAATGTTGGGAGTGGATTGGGCCATTGGATTTAGAAAATGATGGTAATGATGATGATCTTGTTACAATTAGAACAGAAACAAAGACATGATAAACATTGAAAAAAATGTAGAGCTAATATAACGAAACACTCACTGATGATTATCTAAATGTATGTAATAATATAATTTTTAGGACTTTATTTAATGAATATACTTTTATTTATAATCCAGTACTCTCTAAGAGACCTACCGTGTAACAAAATAATTAATAATTGATAATTAATTTTTAGGAGAATTGTTGTTTTAATATATATTATTTTATATTTTAGTATGATTTTAGATATAACACAAGTAGTAAAATTTCAAGATATTAACAAAACATAAAAATACTTAAGACATTTTAAAACTTTTTAATGATTTTTCACAATATATAAGATAATGAGTACTAAATATATTTCTTGTATTAAGAGTAATAATTGTCGTTTTTACAAGAACTATCTTCAATATCACCAATCTTTCTTATATACATTTATCAAGAGATTGAAATCTTTTTAATTTTCCTTGTTAGATACTAGGAAACAGAACAAAAATATATAAAACAAACTGGTATCTACTAAATATTGCAATTAGTCTTGCACTATCATCCATTATCCCTTAACAACTAACATTCAATTTACATACTGGATCATATACAGACAGATATTATTTCCATTATATATGTACCTATAATTTTTTGAAAAATTGACGATCTGTTTTTAGCATTCGCGTTTTGTTAGACAGAAAGAAAAAAAACAATAGATTTTGTCTATATAATTATGATGAAATATGTTAATCCATCGCATAAATCTAAAGGTTAAATATTGCAGTATATCCAAAAGAGCATTACAACTATAGTATATACCACGTCTACGTGCAACCAAGTGGTTATGGAGAAACATACTGCGCATAGTTCGAAGTACAGCTATAATACGATTTTTAGTGATGTTTGCAAAGCAAGATTTAATCATCTCGCTACACGTTTATTTATTATTATGGCATTTACAGAAGCTTTTATAATATCTGTACTATCAAAAAGGTATTATTCGGTATTTGAAAGTTTATTTATGCTACCTATTAAAGCGTCTTTGATATATTTGGCCTCATTATTCATCGTTGTCACTCGAAAAAATTATTTACATGTTCAATCCAGTGGTTATTCAAATATTTTAACACATATTTTTGGTCAATTATTTTCAATTAGATTTATTGTTTATCAAGCACTCCATTTCATAAGTTGCGTTTTAATTACTTTAGCATTAGATGATTGTTTTGGTATTTCATATTTATCTTCAGATTCTATTAAATATTATCGAATCTATATATGGATTGTTATTCCAACAGTATATACGATACAGCATAATCTTTTTGACCTAGACAAATTATCTTTTACTTTCGAATCTCAATTTCAACCACCACAGGAATATATATCATCAAGATTACAAAAAATGTTCAAGAAATCCATAATACTTGCAGTATCTCTTTCAATATTGACACCTTTTGTATTCCTTTTCTTTACAGGTCATTTTTTTATAGGATTCATTATTCAACTTCAATTATTGTTAATATCATTTTGTGTTTTTGTTAATTTTGAGTTCATTAACACTACTTTCAATGCACATATGTCAATCGGATGCTTACACAAAGGGAAGCCTATTTCCTCTTTGTCTCCAAAGCCAATGGAAACACTTGTGAGTGGATTGAGTTCTAACAAATTATTTACAAGATTAACAGCATTCCAAGAATTATCATATAGAGCAACTTCTTTGGATCCAAGTTTAAGAGCTCCTATTTACAACACACGTTATAGAAATTCTACTTTATGGACTGGTATATTAAGAGAATGTTTACTAATTGTTAGTGAATCAAATACAGCAGTAAATACATATTTGGAAACTTTGGAAAATAGTATTAAATTGAACACACCTAATGCATATAAATTAGATAATAAATCCAATATATTGAACAATTATAATGAGGAAGAATTATTTGGTAACCATCCGGCTGTTACGAATAATGCATTTTTATCATCTAGTAATCAATTTCCAGGTTCAATCCATTTTAATGATTTGAATAAAAAGAATAGAATAACTTTAAGAAATGATAAAATATTTGTAGATAATATGAATAACAACAGTACTAGAAGATCATCGAATATGGGGTATCCGCAACAAAATGGTAACAATTTTTTTTCAAGAAATAGTATTAATGAACCTATACTTACTCATGAAACTTCATTATTGACAATTTTCAATATTTTCTTAAATAAGATCAAAAAATCAATTAATGATTTTTTCTTTCCATCGGTAAGTTCATCTAATCAACCAAATCAATTATCAATTTTTGATGTATGGTCAATTTCCAAAGAAAGACAAGCGGATAAACTAATTCCATTACCAGTTTGTCACGCTAACTGTATAATTTCATTAATGGGCTTATTAATAAATGCAGTAGAAGAAGATCCAAAGGGCAGCATTGTTTCTTCAGTTGGTGAAGTATTAAAAATTTTAGAAAGATCTGTTGGGTCATTGGGTAAATTTGTTGATTGGAATCCAAATTCTAATAGCGAACTTACAGTGAAGGGTTCTGAAACTCCTAAACCGGATGTCGTATCAATCCTTTATGATTTATCAATCAGTGCATTCTTAGAAATTGTATTAAGATATAATGCTTTGATCAATGACGTCTACTTAGATGAAGATGTCGTTAAATTAAGCAAATGGGTATTAGAGATGTGTAATTAAATACCGTCCACACCTCTAAACAACCTCCCATGTACATCCCAATACACATACATATATACACATACACACACACAACTGTAATATAGCATCTAAATAAAAATAATAATAATAATGATAATAATAGTTCACATCTTTGTCAAATCGGTATATTCTTTTTATAAAATTACCGCGCACGTGACACGACCAGGTTACCCCTTTAGGACAAATTTGTCTAAATTAGTAAACAATCCCACTCAAGTTTCCTTTTTTGGAAATTGTTGGAAATATTAAATGACTAAAAAATCACGATTTGGTAGCACGATGCCGAAATAAATTTCAAGAGATGATTTGGGTGAGTTAGTTTTAGCGGTTTATTACTGGAAAGAAGAAGGATGGATATTTGATGTGATGGTTGATTGAGGGATAGCTTGATAGTTAATCATAACTATACTTCTATATATGTGTAGATATTTGGAAAAGGTATAAGGATATCTTATTTTGGAACTGTTCTGGAGAAAAAT
The DNA here is from genome assembly GCA_030568135.1 of Vanderwaltozyma yarrowii. NCBI lineage: Eukaryota > Fungi > Ascomycota > Saccharomycetes > Saccharomycetales > Saccharomycetaceae > Vanderwaltozyma > Vanderwaltozyma yarrowii. Next base: position 9,837 of record JAJLTL010000053.1, read on the forward strand.
AGGTTAAAGAACTAATCTGTAGTTCGAACTATCCTGTCGATAGTATCATTCTGTTTTTTTTTTCCACTTTTTTTTTGGGTATATTCTATCTATCTATTTAAAAACCATTCATTATAAGAGTGTGGTGATTGCTGATCACAGTTGAATATATACGATAATCACATTCTAAATAGCAAGTACAATGGAGTGTTCAGCTGTTCCATCGTTGAAGTTTTTTGTGACTTCTTCTGATGAGACGTTGATTCGTTCAAATTTAATTGTACATGCTCATCCAGATTCTAATGTATTGAGATTGTTACAGTATTTACATTATACGATATATGAGAATATTCAAGCCGAATCTGCAATTATAAAAGTCACTGATACTAGTGATGAAGATGATGAAGAAGAGAATTTTGCAAGTTTGGGTCATGTATCTGAATATTGTTTGAATTATAAATCAAAAATATTATCTTTACAAAAATCATTAAAATCAATTGATCCTAACAATAGTAATAATGGTTTTATTAAAATTGAATTTGAAAAATGCAATAAAAATTTTAGGTATCAAGAAAATTTGAATTATTCAATTAATAGTGAATTTAAAGCAACAAACATTCAAATAGAGCTTAATACATGGTCAAAAGCAGGTTTCTTCAATGTAATAGAATATAATATTCCATTAAATTTTACTTTACAGAAACTAAAGTCAATAGTAGTTGAGCATTTAATCTCTTATGAGTGGAATACTTCTAACGAAAATCTATGTGGAATGAAACAGAAACACAATGAATCTGATTTAACTGAATTATCTATTCGTGGTAAGAAAAATGTAATTTATTTGAATGAATCAAAAAGTTCAAATATTTATAACGATCTAACATTATCGGAATTATTACATATAGATTATTCACCTTCTACTAGTGCTTACTATAAATTATCATTTAAGATTGATCATGGAAAAAATGTTAATAATCCTACTGAACAATTTGATATAGAGTTTGTCTCAGATGCAAATTTGACAACATATAAAATGCTGATCTCAGCTGATACAACGGTCGATGACGTTAAAGATTACATATGTTCAATATATGCAAATTCATTAAGACTATACCACAGAGATATTAAACTAACCTACGAAGATAACCCTATCCATGCTATGAATGCTGCAGGAAATTTAACTAGGATATTAGAATATATAAATGGACCTGAAGGTGCTAAAATTCATGTTAAAATTAACCAGGAATTTTCAGAACCGGGCCCTGGATTTTGGACAGAATTATTTAATAGTCCAAGAAGATTTAATTTCATGTATAATGATCAATATTGGGAACCAACCAGAAGCTGGTCTTCGGTACCGAATTTACCAAACGATGAATCTGATACAACTGAGTTAAATAACAGAAAACCAAAGACTTCTTTTCAGTTTATTACAGAATCTGGGATAGAAATCAAACGTACTGGAGAAATATTTTCGGGTTGTATAGTTAATGATAAGAGAGAAGTATTTATAAGCCAAAGTCTTTTGGATTCTAAAGATTCTACTTTATGGATTGAAGATAAAATGAACACATTACATTCCGCTGAGTTTAGAATACAAAATTATTCTATTCATGTATCACCCAATGTAATAAATCGGTTGCAACAAAACCACATAGTACCATCAGATGAATCGAATAAGAAACTACGATCAACAAGACAGCATATAAGAAATAGAAGATCTACTACACATATTCAACAGTTATTTGAATTATATGTAATAATTAACCATAATTTACGCCGGATCTATCCATTGGTGTCAATATCACTGAAATCACTAATATTAGTATTATTTAATATACTAATACCATTTTACATTATGATTCAATACGAAACATATTTTTCAATAACATATTCTTTACCAATTTCATTATTTTTATTGTTTAAAATATTTGTATGCGGTAAAGAAATATTTGCAATGTGGGCTTCATATTTACATAGGAAGAAAATATTAAGTGATGAAAATATTTCTAATATGTTAGATTTTATTTACAAAGGATCATTGTCAATCGAGTTTTACAAAAGAAGTAAAAAGAATTTGAATGTTATCGATGTATTATTAATGCCAAAGTTGAGTGAAAAAAGAAGGAAGACATTCGAACTTTGTGGTTTTAAGAATATAGTTGATAACGATGATTTAAAATTTTTGAAAATACTGTTCGAAAAAGTCGTAGAAGAAGAAATTTCTAAAGATTTCCTAGATGATTTATACTTCAATTGGTTACAAATATTCAAAATGGAGTTGGCAAATACAACACCGAATATTTTAAATGATTTTATCATCCTAGTATCAGAAGAAATGGATAAATTTCAAACAATCTAATAAGTACCATTAGACACACAACTTGACACCATCTTTTAAAGATCGTACCAAGTTCTGGGTCAGCCATCTTCACTATCCCTGCTTATCAATATCGAGAAGTACTACATACATACATAATTGCATATAATTAATTAATAATACATATTATAATTGAATACACCATTAAATCAAATCAAACTACCTTTCCCTCTATTGCATTATCCCACACCCTCAGTCAATCAAATTATTAATCAATCACCCACGCCCCCAAATAGGCTATTTAATTAATTTATAACATTTCTATTCTCTCTATTTTTCATTCCATATCTTGGTCTTCTAGAGATGCAAGAAGCAGCTAGTAAGACAATTGCCATATTCAACACAATAACTACAATTCTTAAAAAAATGTATCCTTTCTCTTTGTCGACAAAGCATTAGGGTGCATAACAAAGTCGGACTTTAAATCTCTCCTATGGATACAAATTAATCTTAGTCTTCAGATCGATATACTAATTAACTAATTATCTAATTACTACTACTCATCGTTACGAATTCCTGATACTATTTGTGAGCAAATTCGCTTCTAATAGGTGCGGTGCGGTGGGCCTGACAAATTACTCGCTTTTTGCTGTGTAGGAAACTTTGGCGCGCCAGCTTTTCATAATGTTGAAAAATATTATTAATAAGGTTTAAAGTTCTGGAATAATACTATTTTGACAAATCGAATAGCTTATCAAGAGAGAGGAATTGAGATGAATTGACATCTCATGCAGTTCAAATTCATATAAAAGGAGGACATAATCATGGAGATTAATCAAAAATGAGAAATTATCTTACTCTTGTATCTTTCATTTTATATAATAAAAAAAGAACCATCCACAATAGGTAAATAAACTCAGTTTAAGTACTTATTTTAAAAGACAAATATAAAAGTCAATTTATTCACACATACAAAAAAACATATAAAAATAAAAAATGGTTGCCCAAGTTCAAAGACAAGCCCCTGATTTCAAGAAAACTGCCGTTGTTGATGGTATCTTTGAAGAAGTTTCATTAGAACAATACAAAGGTAAATATGTTGTTTTAGCTTTTGTGCCATTAGCTTTCACATTTGTTTGTCCAACTGAAATTGTTTCATTCTCTGATGCTGCCAAGAAATTTGAAGCTTTAAATACTCAAGTTTTATTTGCATCAACTGATTCTGAATATTCATTGTTAGCTTGGACTAACATTGCTAGAAAAGATGGTGGTTTAGGTCCAGTTGATATTCCATTATTAGCTGACACAAACCATTCCTTATCAAGAGATTACGGTGTTTTGATCGAAGAAGAAGGTATCGCCTTAAGAGGTTTATTCATCATTGATCCAAAAGGTGCTATTAGACATATTACTATCAACGATTTACCAGTTGGTAGAAACGTTGAAGAATCTTTAAGATTAGTTGAAGGTTTCCAATGGACTGACAAACATGGTACTGTCTTACCATGTAACTGGACTCCAGGTTCTGCTACCATTAAGCCAAGTGTCAACGAATCCAAAGAATATTTCAATGAAGCTCACGATTAATTTGCAAAAAACGCACATCAATTAATCACATGTGAATAAAACTCAAGGTTAAATTGAAATTTTTTTTTATAAAGAAAAAACTATCTCAGGTATACATATAGCATACAGCTTTTATAAATGTAAGTATTTGTTCCGGATACGTTCAATTATAAATATATAGATAGATTTAATAGAAATTGTAAGTGAACAATAAATATAATAATTGATAATTCTCAAAAGTTACTATTTGAAGATAAGTAAAATAAATATATAGTATTAAATATCGTGCATAGCATAGTCCCTTTCATCAATATTTCAATCATAAGACAAGTTAAATATAGGTATGGTCAGGGCAAAAAGAAGCCTGGTCTGAGAGTTAGGGAATAACAACTCTTTCACCTCAATTTCGATAAACTGAAAGCAATTTGAGCAGATAATTAGGTTGTGCGATAGGGTTACCAAACATTTAACATTTTCATATATAGTTTTTGTTATATAGGGGTGTTGAATTTCTAAAATTTAAACGTAGGTTTGAAAAAAAGACAGCGTAATCAATGGGAATGGAAATGGGTATGGGGATTAAAAATTTAGGTTGAATCGGGAAGTTATGGGGGATTGGGCATCGAAAATAGGCTGCCTTTCCGGGGGGAATTATTTGTTTCAGGGTATCTATAGTGTAGTAAAAAAAAATGAAAATAATTCCCTGCCCTGCCTAGTTAAATGTCTCTAATTGAAAATTCGTGATAAATATAGGTAAAAAAACATGCCCATTAGTAACCTAGAAAAGGCATAAACTTAAGACATTACCTTATTTTAAAATAAGTGCTTCGGTGATTTAAATGTGATCGATTGTCAATTATTACCTAATTAGCTCGAAAACGTAAACATAATTTTTTCATTTTTTCAGGAAAATAGTTATGACGAGTATTCCCCCTTCCCCAAATGGGATATCTCTTTGAGATCTCTGCAGAACCAAAAACGTGAGAGAGCTACGAAAAGGGAATATCATTATATACGTATGTCTTAAAATGGATCATTTGTAAAAAATTAAATTTACCATTTAGTTAAAAATCGTCCTAATTAGGAAAAGACACGAATTTATTAATTTATTAATTTAGCAAATTGATTTCGATTTTTTATATTTGTATTTGCCCTGGGCTATACCTTGTTTTCTACTATCTAGTGGTTTGTTTTGAATGATATATGGTAATTTGGTAAGATCAATTGGCTAACCGGTTTAATTAAAAGAATAATAATGATCTTCCACCATCAATTAGATACGAGACTGGTAATCTGTTAGATACACGAACGCGACTTCTATTACTATTTTAGTAAACTAATGCAATCTCATTTCTTAATTGGGAGAGTAAAGTGTATTTTTTACTATGTTGATGATTGTTTATAATTGTTGGAATCACCAAGAATAATAGTGCTATTACTGCGACGATACTTACATGGAATATAAACAAATAATACTATACTTGAAGGAACTATTATTTAGAAATAAATATTCTGCTATATACTAATATCTGATTGAACTTATATATATATACACACTCCTTTTTGTTTATTTCTCTAATTATATATATGTTTCTTTAGAACCGTAGAACCATGCATTATTGAATTCTTGAAATAAATTATAAATACTGAAGTTCAATATCAAAAATATAATCACAAACATAATAATTGCTAATCATGTCAACTGGTAAACCATTATTACCATCATTAACCTCTATTTTATTTGCAAATAAGAAAAATTTAAATGAACCATCGACTACCAATATGACAAACTTTAAAAATAATTTTTACCATGATGACAGTGGTGTTATCAGATTACCACCATTATCTATTGGTATTACTCGTCCAAGATCTGTCGACAGTGCCATAAGATACACAGCGAGTGTCAATCCTGCTGAACGCGCTACTGCCTCGAAATCAACATCATCATTATTATCTTCATCTTCGTCACAACAAGATTTTGTTCCTGAATTCAGATCACAATCTTGTGGATCAATCGCAACAAAGACACCATCTAAAATAATAGCTCCGCGTCAATCAAATTTTGAGACACCTTCAACTCCAGTTTTGAAAAAACAACAACCACTACCACCTCCATCTTCTCAAAATGTAACTATCCCTTCAACTACATCAACCAATAAAAAAAATAATATGCTGACACCACTATCCGCTGCTAAAGCAATTATAACACCATCTGCTAATGACAAGAAGCGTGCATTTGCATTTATCACTCATTCTCAAGAAACATTCCCAACAAAGGAACCAAAAATTGATAATGCTCCCTTGGCAAGACGTAAAAGAAGAAGAACTTCAACACATGAACTGAATATTTTACAAGATGAATTTAAACTTTCATCCGCCCCAGATAAACAAAAAAGATTAGAATTGGCTGAACGTTGTATGATGTCAGAAAAGGCAGTTCAAATTTGGTTTCAAAACAAGAGACAAGCTGTTAAAAGACAAAGATTAGCAGCTGCAAAAGCTGCTAATATCGATGCGGATGTACAGGTTATTCAAACAGACGATGACAATGATACTACACCATCATCAAAGAAAATTTTACATTCCAGCGATGATGCAGACGAATTACAAGACACTCCTAAATTACATATACCGTCTGCCAACAACCAAGTGACTCCACAAAGGTCTCAAATAGGAACAAACAGCACTACCGGCTCCAAAAACCCTGAATCTCCAATCAAACGTAATATAACACCAACACCTAAGAGAGGTCAAGCATTGACTTTTCATTTAAAGTCAGATAAGAAGATATTAACACCAATTAAGACATCTCCAAATAGTAGGGTGAATAAATTAATTAATGGTACTGGTGGCTCCACTGATAATATTTCAGATGTTGTCAACACACCTAGTAAAAAACCAAAGAAAGCAAGAAAGAATAATAATGTCAAGATCCCATTAAGGGAAATTAATATTAATACTTTAAAATAAGTTAAAAGAAAAAAAAATCATTGTCAAACTAACATATTAGTAAAATTCCGAATGGAATTCACACCATGAATACTAAAATCGAGTCCTCTCTGAGGTTACTTTATTCATTTGTACTATTAGCCATCAATTTGGTTTCAATAATTGTATTATACAAACATACATTTTCCCATGAGATCAGTCTTTAATTCTGGATACCATATGCGTTCCTTTGTGACAGACTTGATTGTAACTTTATTATTTAGACAATAAAGCATTATCATATGTAACATCGTCTGTAATTAACCTGCATAATTTCTATACAATCCATTTTATACTTCAATAAATTCATTCAAGTAGTTTACTTATATTACGCATTTATTTAAATATCATTTCTATTTATAACATAGATTAGCTTATTGAAATAAAGAGCTAATGAAATTAATTATTTTAAAATCGAATGGTTCTATTTTTTTTTTATAGACTAAATAGTTGAAAATTGATAAAATTATATATGATTAAAAGATACTAATACAAATATGGATAAGATAATTTTAACAAATTTAACTTCTTCTTCTACCGGTGGTTTTGGTATGTTGACCTCTAACACGTAAACCCCAGAAATGTCTGATACCTCTGTGAGCTCTGATTTTCTTTAATCTTTCTAAATCATCTCTCAATTTGGATTCAATGTTGTTAGCTAAAGAGTGGTAATCTTTACCATCGTTGACATCCTTTTGTCTGTTTAAGAACCAAGCTGGGATCTTGAAGTTAGTTGGGTTTTGCATAATTTGAACAACTCTTTCTAATTCTTCTTGGGTTAATTCACCAGCTCTCTTGTTTAAATCAACATCGGCTTTCTTACAGACTAAGTTAGCGTAACGACGACCAACACCCTTAATGGTGGTTAAAGCATAGACAACTTTGATGTTACCATCGACGTTAGTGTTTAACAAACTGTAATAATAATAAAAAATGAAAAATAATATAATACAATATTATTTGTCATATTAAAAATTGTTAGTAAAATAATTCATTAAATGGTAAAAAAATAACAACAAAAAAAAAACAAACAAGACTTATTCCATAATAGCATTGAGTATCGATGTTTGTTAAACTTTTCACATAATTATAATATAGAGTCAGAACAATAGTTTGTCTAAGAGAAAATATGAAATAAATAAAGACAATTGGTGCAGATAATTAGGTATTCAGCATTATTATTCAATATTGCTCATAAAAAGATGTAATTTGTCTACTTTAATCCACCCATCCTCTCTTATTATATCATATCACATATTATTACACATTGTGCTTCCATACAATATCTTTATATTCATTTACGAGTTCTGTTCATAACCATTATTTCTGATCTGTATTATTTCTTATCCTCTCCCTCTGTAAAAAGCTTTCATTATCGGACCTCATATCATAATAGGTATACTAGTTTACGCAAAGGTTTGGGGGTGTACTATTACCAAATATATAGTCTTTATTCATGTATTGTATTATTTTGTTATTATTAACTTTTGAAATATCATTATTAAACATACCGTAAAATATGTTGAAAGGAACCTTGTTCAGCAACGACTAGAGACATTTTTGACGCAATTTTTCTACGGTTTACAAGTATAAAGCTTTTAATAAGAGTTACAAGACACAAGGTTTAAATAGCACAAGTCTATTTAATATATTATTATTTTAACTATATTCCTAAGTTTGTGTAATTACTAACACTAACAGTATATCATCCATCCAGCAGTTATCATCATAGTAAACTGAATACTTCCGTACTAAACCTTACTTTCTCAACTTCATCACAGTTACAACAATAGCAACATTGATGATACTCATCCATCTCACTTTCATTCATTACCATATCACATACATTAATTCACCTGTATGCACTGGAACAATTGCAGATGGATTGAAACTTGCTAGTATTAATTTTTCAAAATTATTTCACCGGTTTGCGTCTGTGCATCGGTCATTGTTTAAATTAACATTAAAATTAACATGAGATTTATTTCACTTTTGCCAGTAAAAAATATGTAGCAGTAATGCAAATATGCATGGGTGGTAAAAGAGTGAATAATGCACGGATGTTAAATCAAGTATGCAGTCGCATGTAATTCTATCTATATACGATTACTGGAATTGAGAGGTCTATAGAAGTTGAATGGACAAAGGGTGATAGTCATCTATTTCTTTACACACGTTTGATGTTATTATTGTAATTATTATTGTAATTGTTATTGTATATAACGCTATGAACAGGATATATGGTTATTTGTAATGGAATAAATTATATATATATATATATCTAAACAGACATTTTTTGATATTTTTAGAATGTCACCAAAATCTGATTGTGGTGTTTGTAGGTTTGGGGTTTAGTTGATGGATCAAGAAATATCCTCCATCCTCCCCCATTGTTTTAAAATTTTCTTCTTTTTTGATAATGTAGTTTAACATATGTACATGGATTGATTTGTTGAGATCATCAAATGATCATTCTATACTTAATTTTTTATTTTTATTTTTCTACTGTGGTGAATGTGTTACAGCTAGATACGCTAATGCATCAAGATCAATGAAAATCTTGTTTGCTTTTAAAATATCATTGACATCAACGATTTCTTTTTGAACAATATCTACTTTATTCTTATGTAATTCAGTAGAATCCATTAAATTTTGTCTTGGTTGATCTGTGATAAATAACAAATTTTTACCTTTAAGTTTAAATTCTTTTAAGAATCTTTCAAATACTATATTTGAATCATTTGTTTCAGAAGCTGTTGGTAAAATTTCTAATTCATTTAAATCACTTTCGTTAATTTGATTCACCCCTTGTTCATTTCCAACACCACCAATAACAAACAAGTTGCCTTGCTTATACTGATGACTTAATGCATTCAAATAAGCTTGAGAATAAACTTTTGATGGTAATTTTGTTGTATAATCATTTGGTGCGGTTCTAGCTAATGCTCTTGCACCATTATGTCTTGTTGGAGAATTCGCATCACCCACTCTTGCTCTACCACCACCTTTTTGTGGGGCTAACTTACGACGTGAATAACCATTATCACTTCTACCTGGAGGGTTTGATGAACCTACTCTTTTATTATCATTTTCATATACAACAGCTTTCCATAAAATGTCTCTTCTTAATTGACTATTCAATACAGAAGCTGGAACTGGAACAAAAGTCAATGGTTCTAAAGATGGGAATGCACGCACTGTAGTTAAAATATATTTTGGTGGGAATGCAGCATTTGGTAGCATTGCTTCAGTTGATTGGAAACGAAGACCTTGCTTCAACAAAGTTCCATTACTACGTGTTCTAAACATTATACAATAAATAATGTTACTATATGGATAGGTGTGTGTCTAAAAATACTGTTTCACTACACTACACTTAATTTCACCCACTCTCTTGAAATATGATCTCCTTAATGATAAAACTACTAATAAACCTGCTTACTTCTGTATCCTCTTTTAACCCAAAAGTAAATGGATTTCATTTATTTCCTTATTCTTTTTCAAGATTGAAATTTTGTTTCAATATTTTTAATTTTTTTCATTCCCATTTCCCCCAAAAACCTTAGAAAAGCAAAGAGAAAATGAAATTCTTCACTATACAACTTTGCATTAATTTACGCCCACGTGACTATAAACAATAAAAAGTGACTGTTTCAAAATTCGTTTTTAGTACACCCACACATGTTATAAAATGTAATTTTAATTGCTAGTTTCCATCCTTCCCCCAAAAAGTTGGAAACCACAATCAATTTATTTTATGAAGAAATATTCAGAAAACCGAACATGATGCAAAATGCCAACCACGACGCAAACAGTTGATACTGAAATATTATTGAAAAATAATATTGAAATTATTCCAAAATATTGAAATTTTCAATATTATCTATGTACGCTTCTCAAGGGACTATACTGTAACTGAGTATTGGTTTACTGCTTGGTAGCTTGATGGATGAGATTATTATTACTGGCATCATTGAATATTACTATTATTGTATGTGTGTTAGAGCAATGGAAATTGAATATTGAATATTGGATGTTCATTTGCAATGCATAGTAATTATTGTAATGTATGTGTGTGTGTATTGTATGGTAATACCGTAGAGTCTTGTCAATTATGCTAATGGAAAGTAATAATACTAGCTAATAATACTAGTGATTAGTAGTAGTTAAAAGAATTGTGATGTATATATTTTAATTATCTATTGTATTTATCTTGATTGTATAATTTAAATAAGAACTACAGAACAACTAATACAAAAATGGTATGTAATGATATATATTTGAAGATAACGAAAATGGAAAAGTTTTCGAATGGGAAGTGATTATATTTATGATATTTTGATTGAAATAACTAGTGTTTATGATGAACGAGAGTATTGCATTCGACCTTATGCTTAAAATACTAGATTAAATGAAAGTGCCGAGTGAACAAGCTGTGAGAAACTACTATTTTTACAAATAATAATAGGAAAAATACACATACAAAAACTATAACGAGGAGATATATTATGTGGAATAAATGAATTATAAAATATAAATTGGAATTATACAATTAAGCTACAATCAATATCTTGTTATTTGAGAAGAAACAAAATTGCGTAAATGCTTTAGTCAAGAAAGATAATGAAATTTTTAAGATAGTTATATAGAAAATACAAAAGTGGATAACATTATTACTTCACAAAATGCAAGTATTCCAATCGATTAGGCGGGATTATAATTATTACATAGTCACGAACGTTGATACTATTATATTTTATACAATCACCAGCACCCCTTATAACTTTTTGAATACTGTTTTACTAACAAATTATATTAAATTCATTATCATATTTATGATTTGATTTATTATTTAAACAGGGTAGAGTTAGAACAAAGACCGTCAAGCGTGCTTCCAAAGCTTTGATTGAACGTTATTATCCAAAATTAACTTTGGATTTCCAAATTAACAAGAGATTATGTGATGAAATTGCCACTATTCAATCTAAAAGATTAAGAAACAAGATTGCTGGTTACACCACTCACTTGATGAAGAGAATTCAAAAGGGTCCAGTTAGAGGTATTTCTTTCAAATTACAAGAAGAAGAAAGAGAAAGAAAAGATCAATACGTCCCAGAAGTTTCCGCTTTGGACTTATCTCACTCCAAGGGTGTTTTGAACGTTGACAACCAAACCGCTGATTTAGTTAAATCTTTAGGTTTACAATTACCATTATCCGTCACCAGTGTCTCTTCTCAAAACACTAGACGTTTTAAGAGAAGAGCTTAAATTTATTAAGAAATTATTTTAAATTATTACTTTTAAATTTCCAAGCACTTCTTTTTGTATACAGTTATATAACCATCACAACGAATAATAAATAAATATATGTTCGATTATTAAATTCATTTAAATTTTTTTTAGCTAATATCACCTAAAAATGTGATTATATATACGCTCGATATACACTCTAGTATGTCAGAAACACCAGATATTACTTCAAATAATATCGAGAATTTCTTTGCCTAGATCCTTAATTTTGTTTAATTTTTCATCTAATACTTGACCTTGTTGATTTAAAGCTGTGGCTCGATCATTGATGACTGTCGTGATCGTTTGAAATCTTATACTTAAGTCAATTCTCTTTTGAACTAATTCTCCAACATAATCCATATATTCATCCAAAAGATTTTGTCCATAATCTACCCATTCTGTCAGAGACCACGTTGCTACATCACGATAAAAATCTTTATCTCCAGTCTGCTCCAAGTTGTTATATATTTCTTTCGTACTTTCGGTATGGTCATCATCATCGTGAAGATTAATCAACAATTTTGTAGTAGGTAGAAACACACCTGGAGATTCACATCGTTCCTCTACTTTGCTTTCTGGTTCAGTTACATTGAGTTCTACTCTGCTTGCCTTTTCGATAATACTCTCATTATTTTCATTTTCACCATTATCTGATTCATGAAATCTGTTATCTGAGTTAGACAAATCTTTAAGACGCAAGGCTTCTAGTTTCTTCTTTTTGGCTGCTTTAATCAAATCTTTGGTCATTTGATGCTTTCTATTTTCTTGCTGTCTTGCTTGAATATCATCGTTATTTACAAATATTGAACTATCTGGTTCCCTCTTAATAATCGGTTCGTTTCCAAAATTATGTTGTTCTTCTTGGGAATACTTGGTCACTGGAAATCTTAGTTCTTTTGAGTTAGAAGTAATATCCAAATTTTTAGTGTTAATTAGAAAGTTAACGTATTTCTGTTTTTGTATGTCTTTTTCCTTCTGTTTTGGGGACTTTTTATTTATAGATACATCACCTAAGGCTGGGCGGCTATTTGAGTTTTGATGTTTTTTGTTCGTGTTTATACCTGAATTATTTAAACTCTCATTCCCATTATCACCAATACCATGAACAGTTAATTCATTCCCACTGTTAGGCTCCGATTTTATTAATGCCATTACTAGTAATATTATTCTAGTTATGGCTTTAGTAAGTCTCTGTGGGTAAACTATAAAATAAAAAACAGCTCGCTTTTATCCTAAATTTAGCCGTTAAACTTTTAAAACTGTACCGTGCCATTATGTATTAAGAAATAAACAAAGAAATATATAAATAAAAGAGAGTCCGTTACGTTTTATTATTATATTACTACTTTATATATTACATGATCAATATATTATTACATTTATCGTGACTAAATTTTTGAATATTCAGTGCAGGCCTCAACACCAAAATGTTCTTCAACAAGGTGAGAAATTGCTACATTACCGAATAAATTTACAAATCTTCTACGTACAACAATATTATTGTGGGAATCTGGTTTGATATCAACCAGTACTTTTCTCCATGTCATGGTCTCTTGCCACACTCTAGCAATTCTTTCTTGAACTCTATTCATTCTTTCGTGAGGAAACATAGTTTTTTTGAAATTCGATCTAGTAGCGTAATGTGAGGCAGGTAATTCGCTTGGATGATATAGTTTATCATGGACAATAGAATCTGATCGTACTGAAGGATCTTTAATATATTCTTGAGAAGGATTTGGAGCAATTAAAACTGAGATCGCAGCTAGAGTTGTAGATGCTTCAGGTGGTGGCTTAAAATCGATTTCAGCACTAACATGGTTTGCATCATCACTCACAGAATGTGAAATTTTGTATTCTTTAGCCTTCAAATCTTGAACCAATGCATTGGGAATCATCCATTGAAGAGCAGCTTTCTTGTCGGCTTTCTCAACTGGAATTTCACCTGTTTTAGTAGTGTGCCTTTGTAAAGTAATACCATCGTCTGTTGAAGTAGCAGATATTGGTGTCCCTGCAGACGAGGATAATGATGTGGTAGACGGTCTAGACGATGGATTAATATTTGGATTTGAAGATTTCGCTAATCTCTTCTTCATTCTCCGAACTTTATCTAAACTAGTCCAATCTAGATAAAGTAAAGCTGCCGTACGTAATGGAACGATACCATCATGAACTACATTGGCATATAAGGTACGATGTACAAAACGTTCTAGAATTGGTTTTGCTGGATTTTGTGGAATAACTTCTAGTAACATTTTATGACGTTTTCTATGCTTATGCGAAGTTGTATCTTTATTGTATGCTAAACCTTCCTTTGAAATTAATGGAGTATGCTTTAATGTCAGATCTCTACCAGTGGCACCGAATGCTCCCATGTCTAATGCTAGTGTTACATATAATGGGTAATCAACTGTAACACCTAAAAATGGACTTGCCAACGTTATAAAATTGACAGGTTTAACCCCTGTTTCTGGATCAAAAAAGGATGGTTCCATAACTGCTATATAATGAATAGCCATTGCTTGAGTAGGTCCACCTAACGAATGCCCTATAAAAGATATTTTATCGACTTTATAATCTTTGCTCAATTCTTTTACAGTTTTTAAAATATATTTAGCAACACGCACACCTAGATAATGTATACCATAAGCTGATTTACCCATATTATCCATACATCCACGTACAACAATATTAGGATTGATACTTTTATCCATATTTTCAGTCATATTTTCAATTTTGTCCTTAATAAATAATAAATCACAACCAATATTTGAAAAAATACCATGTGTAAGTAGTACTAAATGTACTGGTTTATCATCATATTTTGGTTTTAAGTTCCATAATTTATCTGTATCCCAAGTTTCCACTTTAATACCTTCCAATAAAGTTGGCTCTCTATTTTTATTACCTGAAGGTTTATTAACGGTGGAAATTTTAATATTCAAACCAATTTTTGGTATAGCAGTGACAGCTACTTGTGATAAAACATCTATAATCCAACAATATTCATCAGTACCTTCAATTCTTGAATTTTCATTAAACATCAAAAAACCTTTAAAAGTTTCATCAGGTTTTAAATCCCCACAAAATTGAATATCATCACCAATATATTTTCCGTCTTCTTTATAGTTAATTGGCCTTATATCAAGATAAAATGCATATGGTCCAGTTAAATAAACAGGTCTCATCAATGGATTTTCAGTATTTTTAATTTTAATATACAATTCAGTCAGATCATACCCTTGTTCTTTCAACTGTTCTCTATTCACAGTGACTCTATACCTTTGCATATCACCAATACCCAATGTATACGAATCATTGACCAACAAAACATCTTTTGGAGTATTTGAATCATTCATCACCGTCATTATTTGATGCCCTGAAGAACAGAAAAGAAAAGAACACACACACGATAGTTGGATTTTCTACCTCACAAATAATGGTAGTTCTGTGTTCGTAGCAAAACAAGCAACTAAATATAAGAATCCAATAACGAGTCAATCCAGATAATCCACTTCTTAATGTCTCACAACAACTACTTTACAAGAGATCAAACCATCAATTGTATTTATTCTCCATCTATTTTACTGAAATTCACCTGAGAACTATGGCTAAATTCCAATTTCCAGGCCCGGGGAACCTCATCTCATCGACCATAGTTAAGTTCGATCTAGCTTGTTTCCAACGACAGATCAGATGGAATTTAAAGAGATTATCAATTGCCAACTATTCTACACCAATATATACACATATTGTCATGGTATATATCCAATCTGAACAAGTGCATATCTGTATATCTCTTATATGTCGTATGCATGCTGTAGTTTGTATGGGGGAGAGAATATAATATGTACTGATAATTTCGTAGATGGTGATCCAGAATCAGCGGGAAAGTGGAAAAAGTCTGATGAGTATGAAAGTGTAGTGGGTATATTTGAGGGTAAAGAAGAAGATATCTTGTAGAGATGTGGATGTATTCTGATTGTTTGGTAGTTAATATACTAGATATAACATTCGATAGCATACAGCGGTTAACTGGAAGAGCCATATATTGTCACTTCATTTCAAAATAAAAACAATCGCTGCTTATTTTTGCTTTCTAGAGCTCATAAAAAGGGCGTATATCTTAAAATAGAATGTCTTCTGAACCATCTCCTTATCAGTTGGAGAATGTTCATTCCAGTTTTTATAAAATAGCTACGATTGAGAAGATCAATTACCACCAATATACATCCAAGAAACAAGATGATCAATGGGCTATACAGATGGAATTGTTACTGAGGAAGAACAATCCTAAATGCCTGGTGGCATCGTTATCTAGGGAACTGTGGTGTTTCAGTTTAAATGATGATCCAATACCACCTATTCCAAAAATAGCTAGTAATAACAGTACCAACAACAATAGTAGTAGCGGAAATAGTAATGGTGGTAACAGCAGTAGTAGTAGCAGCAGTTCTAACAGCAGTAACTCAAATGATACATATACTCCAGATAAAAGTGGTCACTTCACTTCAAATTACTCAAAACCTAATTTACCACCACATTATGCAATATTATTAAAAGCATTTAGAAGAATGATATATATAAATTTGATCCTTGAATCAAATAATAAATTAATCCCATTTGGTAATAGTTGCATTTATCTTCATCCTAACTATACTGAAGTATTACAAATAGAACCACATCTTTTTGAATGCGGTGATCTAGCAGTTTCATTATCATTGAAGAATTTAGATTTGATCCCATTAAAGATAGAAGATATCGATGAGACATACCTTCGACAACATGCATTATACTTGTTACCATCCGGTACGAGAACATATTTACCATCAAGTAATATTCAGTCATGTTTAACACAACCTCCTGAAAATTATGAAGCTCTGTTAAAGACACTGTACGTTTCTCATGGTATTGATCTATTATCAAAAAAAAATCTACAATGGATTACATTGATTCCACATTTAGGTCACTTCAATGGTCACATTCCAAATATTGCATCGTATATTGATCATCCAAATGATTCAAGAACTATTTCATGGCCTATAGATTTATGTGTAGCACAATCTGCAATAGGGTTCGATGAAAATAAAAATAGTCAACCATCAACTCCAGATTTAGATGATGCATTTGATATTATAGATAAATTTATTCAACTGAGACAATCATCTGCATATCGTACTCCAAGTAGTTCAGGGATATTGTCAGGTACAAATCCGTTAAGCTCCGGAGGTGCATATACTGATCAATTTCAAAATTTCCATAGAAATTTATCAGTTAATTCAACTGGTAGTGTCCATGATTTTAATACTGGAACATACAAACCAGGAAATGTATCGGTTGATACTACACAAAATTATAATACTGAGAAAAGGTCAGCTATGCCTTTAGAACAATTCGGAATGAGTGAATTAAATAGCAATGATACAGATAATTTGATTGATAGAAAAATATCTTCTGTTGAATCAACGAGTAGTCCACAAAAATTCGATAAAAAAATATTAGCAACATCTGAAAACAATATACATTCTTCTGACAGAACTCCGACCCTTTCTAAAGAATCCTCTCAACTTGAGAATGAATCGATAGATTCAGTGGCAGATAAAGAACTTTTTGGTGATGATGATGACGATGACGATGACGAAGACGAAGAAATTTTATTTGGTGATAATAATACCTCTTCTACAGAAAAATCTAGACAAAAGAAGTACGAGTCAGATGAAATCACAGAAGATATGTTTGGCATGTCTGATGATGAAGATGGCACAAAGAATTCAGCAAATGCAGACGGTAAGTATAGTTTCAAAGATTCAAATGCAAAAAATATAGTACCTATTAAACGTTCTGGTACAAAAAGAAAATATCTAGATATACCTTTAGATGAAATAACGTTATCAAATAGTCCATTATACGTAGATCCGGGTGCCCCATTACCTATCGAAACACCTAGAGATAGACGTAAAAGTGTATTTGCTCCTTTGAATTTTAACCCAATTATTGAAAATAATGTTGATAATAAATATAAAAATGGTGGTAAATTTTCATTTAGTCCATCTCATAATGAAGAAGCGTTAAATTTTGATATTTCTAAAAGTGGATTGTCTACCTCAGAAGAAGATGACAGTGATATGAGTGATGATCTGGAATACTTGGAGATTAAACAAGATTTCAAAGCTGTAGATAACCATGTTACAGAACCTCACTTTTCTAATCAAGCATCTCTCCAAGAACTCCCAGAACCATTAACATCTGGTTTACTAAGAGATGAACTATTATCCGGTAGCTATACAAATAATATGGATGTTAATAAAGAAGGATTAAATTCTATCTGGAAAATTCCACAGAGTGATCAACTCCAAAATGAATCTCCTATTAGAGCTATTGAACCATCTATTTCATCAATGGACACTGATGCTAAAACAAATTCCGATGCTTTCCCCAAATTTCAAGTTTCCCAAGATTTACCTTTATCTGCAACTAGAAGTCCAACTTCAAATTCTATTGATTTAATAAGTCCATTTGATGATAACAAACCCAACTGGGAAGGTAAGTCTTCTTCTTTTGAATATTCATCAAATTCTGTAGCAAGCCTGCCTTTCCTATTAAGGCATATACCATTGTCATCAATTCCTGAATTATTTTCTATCAAGAATCCTGTTATTTACTTAAAAAATGGGAACCAAAGAATGCTAAATTTAGTTTCTGAGCAAATTGTATTTGATTTTGATACACTAAATGATATTAACATACCCGAGAGAAAATACACGGGCATTACTGGTTGTCACGATGGTTTAATCTCTAATGTTTTAACAAATCTATTCTCGGAGTTTAATAGAATTGATGGAGATCATATGATTAGCAACTTTTACCCAATGAAACAACCTTCAGTATATGTGAAGAAACATCATGATATTATAAAAATTAGAGCTGATTCACAATGCTTTAGTAAGTATCTTAACCTGAAGCCTTCAAAAGGTAACAAGAATTTTAGATTTTTATTATTAACTTCTTCTTTCAAAGACGATTGCTCAGACTTTGTTTCTACATTATGCCAAACATATATTGGCTATGAGTTTGGATTCTGTGAATTACTTAAATTAAACAACGAAGATACACAAGGTTTAGTATTTTTAAAGGACTACCAAGAGAGCAAACTATTACTTTTAGCGGCTCAAATCGTTTCATATTGTTCTACTAATAAAACGTCAGGAAAAGAAATTCCGCTATTATTAGTTTTACCATTAAAGTCCAATAATTTAATTGATCTGGTTGAGATGACCTCCAAGTTTGAAATAATAAATAATGAAGTGAAGTCAAAAATGCCAAATGTCAAAATATTTTTTAAGACTGTGTTAATGGATTTTATAAAAAGTCCTTTAACTGCTATAGATGATTATTACAATTTATGTGTTAGCATATACAATATTGTGCCTCAAAAGTCAGTGAAATTCACTTCAATTGCTCCAAATCATCCGGATAAGATTAAATTTCGTACATTACAATCTACAAATGGCCCTTCTGCAATATATTACGATGCGTATATACATCTTGCATATGCTAGAAGTATTGACAAGGAGTGGGTATTTGCTGCTTTTTCTGATAGTAACGGTAATGATAATCTAATAAAAACATGGTATATTGGTTCTTCAAAAACCAGGTTTGACGAGGCATGTAATGAAATATGGGCAATTGCTTTGAAATTGGCTTCTAAAAAATATGGTAAGATATGTCTAATATTAACAAGATTAAACAGTATATTACCTGATGATGAATTAATGAATTGGCGTAGACTTTCTGGTAGAAATATTCATCTAGCAGTAGTATGTGTTGACGATAACGAAAAGATAGCCTTTTTCGATGA
The DNA here is from genome assembly GCA_030568135.1 of Vanderwaltozyma yarrowii. Lineage (NCBI taxonomy): Eukaryota > Fungi > Ascomycota > Saccharomycetes > Saccharomycetales > Saccharomycetaceae > Vanderwaltozyma > Vanderwaltozyma yarrowii. The sequence goes on from JAJLTL010000053.1 coordinate 29,837, forward strand.
AGATAAAGAATACCCCACTTTCAAACAATACTTCAAACCAGATGCATCAGAAAACTCAATTAATGGAAATCAATTAGATGATTATGAAATAAGGGATTTAGATCAAGATATTCATGTTGTAGTTTTCAAAAATCCATTCCCACTAACAAATTCTCAACACAGATGTGCAATTAAAAGTGGTGCCTTAATAAAATTCAGAAAATCTGAAGGAAACACTTTATGGGATAAATTTGAAGTGAATCTATTGAACTGTCCACATTCAGATAGTACTCAATTATTACAAACCATTTTAGGTGAATTCAGAAACTTAGCCGCTTTAAATACATGGTATGGTATATCTAACGGCACGTCTGCTCATATTCCATGGCATGTTTTAGCGGTCAAAAAAATGATGAGAAGTATGGTCCATATCAAAGTAATTACAAAAGAATAAGAAAGCTGTTGAACATCGTTAGAATATGCTCATATGCTCTATATGCTCATATGCTCTATTATATACTTTAATACTTGTCTATTACCTGACTGGTTTACCGTTTAACTTACCAGTTCGTGAACTGTGACACAAACAAGTTCATGTGAAATTTTTTTTTTCTTTTTTCTTTTTGCGTTTTTCCACCTCATCTCTGAAATATTTTACTATTACTATACTATGGTGCTATACCAATTCATCGCTAAATTTTGCATTTATATACTCGATGAAGTTTGAATTGGAAACCCTGCATATTGGTATTTGGTTCTACAAAATGTTTATATAATTTAGAATGTGGGTTTTTTTGATATAATAATTTTTATTGAATTCTGTGCCATTTATTATCATTAGATATTCAGAAGTGTTAATAAAATTGTACAATGTCTCTAGAATCTTACACTACTGATTTGAAAGCTGCTTTGAAGCAATACCCAAACTTCCCAAGTGAAGGTATTTTATTCGAAGATTTCTTACCAATCTTCCAAGATGCCACTTTATTCCAAAAATTAATCGATGCCTTTAAACTACATTTAAAAGAAACATTTGCAAACACTAAAATCGATTTCATCGTTGGTTTAGAATCCAGAGGTTTCTTATTTGGTCCAACTTTAGCTTTAGCTTTGGGTGTTGGTTTTGTCCCAGTTAGAAAAGCTGGTAAATTACCAGGTCAATGTGTTCAAGCTACTTATGAAAAAGAATACGGTACCGATGTCTTTGAAATGCAACAAAATGCTATCCCAGCTGGTTCAAACGTTGTTGTAGTTGATGATATTATTGCTACTGGTGGTTCTGCTAAGGCCGCTGGTGAATTAATTGAAAAACTTGGTGCTAAAGTTATTGAATTCAACTTCGTTATGGAATTAGATTTCTTGAAAGGTAGAGATAAATTGCAAGCTCCAACTTTCACTTTATTAAATGCTCAAGAAGAAGCTTTAAAAAACTAGATTGAATAAGAAACTAATTTCATTTAAAATGTATTTATAAATCGCATGTGCATATTAAATGAAACTATTTTGTACTATATAAACTCAATTTTTAATCAATTAGATATTTAAAATTATCAAGTAATTTTTAAATCATATTAAACAGAATATTTTTGATATATCATAATATTACATTCATTTTTTAGGTTAATTATTATTTATAAAATATATGGGGATTAAACAATTTATCTAGTGTACTTAAATTTTCTGATATTTCTATGACCTGCATTGCTTGAAAATAGTGAATCATCTAATTCTGTCAGTACTTCAGATATATAATATTCACCTCCTCTATGTGTCCATGATACACTATTTTCTTTTAAATCATGTTTTGTAACTTTCAACCTACTTAAAATATTATCAACATCATCAAAATTGATTGTATAACTTAATGGACGTAAACTTTTCAATGAAATAATTTTACAACCGGGTTTACAATTTTGTACAATTTTTTGAACTTCATTGTTAATATTTGCATCGAATAAAAAATTATTTACTAATAAAACATCACATTCTTTTATCAATTCAGTAACACGATCATTATCAATAAAACTTTTTTTCAATGAAAATTCAATTGGAGATAAATCAATTCCGAATAATCTACATCTTTTTACTAGTTCACTAAATTGAGCTTCTGTTAAATCACTCGCATGTTCCATAATTTCACAACCATAACTTGTTTTACAACCATGCTCCAATGCAGCTTGTACAACACAATTACCGACACCAGAGCCAAGATCCATGAATACATCACCTGGTTTTAGATTACACTTCTCATATACTTCCGACAAGAAAGTTGGTAATAATTCTCCATAAACATAGCTACTAAAAGCAGCATATTGTTTTAATTTTCTTGCCTTTGGATGAATAGTTCTAGTGTATACAATTTGTAAAATATCATGTATGAATTTATTTGGAATAGACTTTGTTGTTTTCAATTGTTCTATAATTTCTGTTCTTGGGATTGTGGACAATAAACTGTTATATAAGTTTATAGTTTTTATGAAACTTTCTGTATTATTCATATCAAATGCTTCATTCAAAGGCCGTATCACTTTCAATTCCATTTCTTTCTTATATGATTCAGGAATGTATACAGCCCATGTATATTCAATAATTTTCCCTATTTCAGCCATTGGATTGTAAACTATATCAAAAGATGGATTCTCAAAATCTATATGATATTCTTCTTCATAGTTCGAATATAAGGGATATTTCAATTTTACAATTTGGAAAGTTTGTCTTTCTTCGTTATCAGAATCATTATTTTGATAATATTTACTGGTTATGGACCTTGAATGAATTGTGTCATCATTAAAACTAGTATTTTTTTCCAAATAATCTATATTAAAGAAATCATATTTCAAATGGAAGGGTGGTAGTTTGAAATCTATGAAAGATGAAATTGTATCAGTAACGACTTCTGCAAGATTTGCTACTATTTTTGGTTCTTCAACTTTTGGTGGCTTTTCAATCTTAGTAATTTTTGGAGCTCTTTTCTTATATGCTCTTTTGGCAGGCTTTCCTTCTTTAATATCTTTCACTTTTTTGACCTTCTTTGTTACATCATTCTTAATCTTAACAGTTTTGCTAACTTTGTCCTGTTTTTTAACATATGCCCTTTTCTTTGTCCCCATGGTTGCTTTTGCAACTTTCTTAGAGCTATTTTTTGGAAGTTTTCTCTCATGTACCTCATCATCAGCATCATCATTATCCACCACTACTGGAGGTGATCTAGCTCTTAAAAACCCCACTGGTAGAGAATAATCCTGATGTGATGAGTATTTATATGCCTCATCCAGCAACTTTTGTACTTGTGTACGTGTGGCTTTCTTTCCCTTGACTCTTCCTCTGGCCTTCCCTTTCACCTCCACGTCCAATTCACCTGCATGTCCTGTACTCATCTCTGTATGGTCCACTGAGGTCTCAACAGAGTTAACATAATCCGAATGATGAGAGACTACAGATATATTTTCAACATCTGATATCGAGTCACTACCGCTGCTCCTGGTACTTGTCAAACTCATCCCTAACTGTAGTCCTAAAGGTAAATCAACTGCAATAAAACACCTGTATGAAACCTTACAATTTAACCAAACTGCAGTCTAGATATTCAGCTGTACTTACTTTATAACAATATTATACCAACGCCTCTTCATATTTAATAAATAATTACATATTTCAATTAATCATTTATGACCATTTCAATTGTTCAAGCAGAAAAATCTGAAATATTTTTGGAACGCGAAATGAGGTTTCTTCACCAAAATTTAAGTGAACAAAATCCAATTTACGTGTAACATTGGATGAGATGATATGACTATAATTGCGTTGATATTATATATATATATTTATATATACATGTATGTGTATAAATGTGTATATGTTGTGTGTGTGTGTGTGTGTGTGCATGGGTATACGTTCTTATTGTGGTATTTCTGATAGAGATGTTCCTGGAACCACACTCCAATCGATCATTTTTTCTTTTCTATCATTTTGTAACCAGTCGTTTATTTGTTTGAATTGATTGTTGTGGAAAAACCCCCTACTTGCACTCAGCGGTGACGGATGCACTGATTTTAGTACTTTGATATTATCACCATGGCTTTTGTTTGGCGATATGATCGATTCCACTAACTTGATTGCGTTGCTACCCCATAAAAGAAATACTAAACTCTTTTTGTTTTCCTTTCTGTCCTTTACTAGTAGTTCTACTACTCTTTTAGTAAACTGTTCCCAACCTTTCTTTGAATGTGAATTTGCATTGTGTGCTCTGACTGTCAATGCTGTATTTAGTAGCAAGACACCTTGTAATGCCCAAGGTGTTAAATCACCAACTTTATTATCGATAATAAAATCATCATAATTATTTTTCAACTCTTTATATATGTTTTTCAACGATGGTGGTGCTGTAGTAGGAGGTTTCACACTGAATGCTAACCCATGTGCTTGATTATGATTATGGTACGGGTCTTGTCCAATAATAACAACTTTAACTTTATCAAAAGGTGTAAATCGACTCCAAGAGTAAATATCTTGAGCAGGTGGGAACACAGTTTGTGTTTCTTGCTCTTTATTCACAAACTTTTTCAATTCAAGAAAATATGATTTAGTGAATTCTGCTTGTAAATGCATAAACCATCCTTTCTCAATTGTATCCATCTCTAATGACAGTAATGAAACGTCTCCTTCAGAAAGTTTCTTCTTAAATTCTTCTTTATCATCATCAACAACAGTCGAAACAACATCTAATACTGTTGATTTCTCCTCTTCTACATGAGTATCATCAACAACTGTTTCTGTTTTAACTTCACGTTTTTCAATTTTAACCTTCTTCGTCCCAGCAGATTTAGTGAAGAATTCTTCAATACGAACCTGTTTTCTCTTCTCACCAACTGTCATACCGAATTGCCCCACTTATAAAAAAGTCAACTCTTTATTACACTACATATTAATACGAATTCACCATCTCAATACAAACCTAATGGCAATTTCATCACCATCTTTTTATCGTTTGGGTTTAAAAGTTTCAACATTTTTTCCAAAATTCATCGCGATGATTTAAGTTTTAAGGTAAAGGTGGCTAAAAAAGTCAGGAAACAGTACTACATTAGTTAAACGAATAAGTCTGTTCCTTTGGTTGTAGTTTTAGTTTCAAGATACTACATAAGTTATATATATTCAGTGGTTTCGAATATAAAACAGTTTTAGCTTACTTTCTTTTGAAGTTGCTTGGAAAAGAATTGAAATTAAATTAGCAGTGGAAAGTAATACTGTAGCCTAATCAAAATTTTGAAATCAGGAACACATTTTAATTCATTGTTAATTGATCGTCGGTCTTTATTTTAATTAAATAGCAAGTGTGTGAGTGAGTAGGTGTTGGATAATTCGTTATAATAGATTAAATTGCATATGACTTCCATTAAAAGCAGTGATAGATTGTCAGTAACACCAGTACGAAGAGGCTTAGGTTCATCTCCAAATATTTCGGCAACAAGTTTATTGTTATCTCCTTTAAAGAGTAACGAGCACAATCTCCATCATAAACAACTCAATGAAGAAGATAAAAACAGTATAAATAAGACTCGTGCAAGAACATGGTCGTTATGGAGCACTAATGATACGAACACCACTGCAACTCATAACAGCCATCTACCAACAGCTGTGACCTTAAACGATGATCCTAAAATTCAAAATATCGATGATTTAATAAATTACAATCACTTAGAACAAAATAATAAAGCTGCATCTGTGAAATCACGGTCATCAACTCCATCTCCTGATAATGCCGACTCGAGAGCAAGAGGTTGGTCATTTTTAAGTAGAGGTTCAAATGGTAATCTGCCGCCTCCAACTGCTTCTAGCACAGATAAAAGCAATAAAAATAATACAACAAATAGCAATAACGGTTTACCCATTACAAAATTATCGAAACCGTTGACTAATACAATGCTTTATCATTCTGATATAGATCTATTAGCTACAAAAACTAAAATTGACAGCGATTTAATAGATTTAGATACAAAATCTTTAGATAAGAGTATACGAAGTCCAAATTTTGTAGTTCCAAGTTTTGATATTCTACCAAAGGCAACTGTATGGTCGTCAATATCATCTTCAATAACAAAACTAGCAAGCAACTTAAACTTGGTATCAAAGGGAAGGAAACAGCCGTCTTTAAGTAATCAAGGTCCAGATTCAAAATTATTTACTTTGTCAAATAAGGGGAAGAAACCAATATCTGTTTTATTAATAGGTGTACATGGATTTTTCCCCACTAAAATGATTAGACCTTTCATAGGTGAACCAACGGGTACATCGTCTAAATTTATTTCAGAAGCAGAAATAATTGTTAGAAATTATTTTAGTAAGCATAAAACCCCAGTAGAAATAAATAAAATTGCATTGGAAAGAGAAGGAAAAATATTTGAAAGAGTAGATTTTTTCTATGAAACTTTAAAAAATTGGGTTGATGAAATTAATAAAGCTGACTTCATTTATTTTGTAGCACATTCTCAAGGGTGTCCAGTAACTGTTATACTATTGGGTAAATTGATCGAAGATGGTATAATCAAAACGGATAACATATACTATGATGAAACTGCAGATATTCCATATTCTTCATCAAAAAAAGTAATTTCAGTCTTAGCTATGGCTGGTGTAAATAACGGTCCATTTTTTGGAGCTGATCAAACATTGTTTGTACGTGCATATTCAACAATTGAAAGTGATTCATTAAAAGAACTTTTTGAATTTCAGAAATTTGATTCAATTCAATCTAGAAGATTTATTCAAAATTTAAGAATAATTATTGCAAGTAATGTTAAAATGACTTTTGTAGGATCAATTAATGATCAATTGGTACCATTATACTCTTCAATATGCCTATTTGCACATCATCCAAACATATTCAGGGCAACTTTCATAGACAAGGGTTCAAGAACTCCTAGTTTTATTACAAGGATTGTTGATATAGCAGGGAAGTTAATTAATTTAGGTTTTGATGACCACGGCATTATCAAAGAAATCAGTCCATCATTAGCAGGTCCTTTGACTGGTGGTGGCCACTCTACTGTATACAACGAAGCCCAAGTTTATGAACTAGGCCTAAGATTTGCTTTGGAAACTACTGATCTAACTGAAGAAATGCCTGTGAGCTACAGACCTTATAAATTGTCGCAATTAGGATCGAATCCTTATAACCTTCCTTGGTGTATGAGAGGATTACTGTTTGAAACCAATAAGCATTTGGAAAGAGAGCAAATTCAATTGTTGATTAAAGAGTTCGAAGAATGGGAACCTACTACAAAACCCCTAAAAGATGTCAAATACAGATTAAATGGATTAAAGTCAAAACTATAGTAGTGATAGTTAAAAAAACAAAGCTGGTCTTTCATTATGAATTGAAAATATTTATGTTTATATTTTTTTTTTTGGAATTATTAAAATACATCAAAAAGTTTTCTTAAATAAAAAGATATATAAATAAAACTAATTATTTAATTAACTAATTATAATTATACTTTCAGTAATAATACTTCAATCTTTTTTCTATTCTTCAATAAAATTTTCTCTCAATTTAGTTGATTTTTATGCAATGCAAACTTGTCGTTACCATTATTGTAGACTATCATCACTTTCCACTTTCTGAATTCTTTTACGTGCCAGCTTACGTTTCTTATAATGTTCATTATTATTATTTTTACCAACCTCAGAAGAAGATTGATTGGGTGATACAGATGAATTACTATTTGAAAAGCCATCTTCATGTAGAATTACGTTTGCTAATTTTTCATTTTTCCTTAGTGAATTTACAAATAGTACATCCTGTGTATTCTCTGTTGAGAAATCTCCTGAATTATCACTGTCATTATCAAATAAAGTGTGTTTACCTGAACTAATTACTTGACGTAACCCACTGAACTTTGTTTTATCTACATTTCTATTATGACGCTGTATAGATCTGGGCACCATTGGCGACAGTAAATGAATAGTCTTCTTATCCTCCTTGACAGAACCTTGGTTCTTAGGATTTGGTGATTCTGTAGATGACAAACGAGTATCATCAATTTCTTGATTTTCCTTATCCGACAGCCCTTGCCTTAACTTTTCAATTGTTTTCTTTGATTGTTTTAGTTTCGATTCCATTGATGATCTATTATGCTTATGTATTTCTTTCAATTGGTCATTCTCATGACGAAGTATTTGAATGTCAGAGCTCAATTGTGTAACTTGACGTTGTAAGACCAATATTTCCCTTCCAATATTTGATGAAGACTCTGAACTTGTAGATTCTGACAGTATTTTTTTAATGCTAGATCTATTAAGATTCTCCATGTACAACCTCTCACTTTCCACCACTGAATTATAATAATTGCTCAATAGCTGTAACGTGTTACTCATCTTCAGCACCTATCTACCTTTTTAACCCCACCTACAGTTCAATGTTCTATTATTACAAACTGCTATGCTTCATCCCTTTAAAAGATCTTAGTTGAAATACAAAACTTTCTTTTACCTTTTCAATATCAATTGTTTACATTTTACACTATCGGTTTAGTTTTAGTTCATATTGAAAAAAAAAAAAAATATTAAATTGTGAAATAATTATTTTAAGAAGCCTTATAAAAAGGTTTAAATTTTGGGAACAATTAGTTTAAACAGTAGGAATCAAGGATTTATACGTCGTCAATTGGAGAATGAAAGCTGTTCAATTAGTATGGCTTGCCCTTGTGCTGTCCCAACAACTTGTATACGGTTTAATATCAAGCGAGAGTATCTTACAATTTAGGGATAATGATGGATTGATTGACGTGAATGAGTCAAATTATTTTGATATAAGTCATGGTGTGGAAGATTACTATACTGTACTTTATATTACCATGAGAGGGGCCAACAGCAAAGGTCTTGAATGCGTTATGTGTCAAGACTTTGAAAATAATTTAAGAGAGGTTTCTAAAACAATTTCTACACAATATTCAGATTTGAAAGTACTATTTTTTGTTGCTGATGTTAATACTAATAAACAATTAGTTTCAGAACTTGGGTTGAAATATATTCCACATCTGTTGGTATACCCACCAGCAACTAATGATACATTCCATTGGCCAACAGCACAATTCTATCAATACGAATTAAATGAAGATGTTTCTAAAGATTTAATGAGATTTGCAAGTTTCATTGGACGTATATTTAATATTTTAATTACTATTGATGAACCTTTTAATATAAATGAATTTTTGATGTATTTTGTTTCTTCAATGTTTATTTTCGTAACATTTAAGAAAGTAATTTTACCAAAAATTAAAAATAAATCCAAATTATTTTGTGGTATATTTATTTTTGCAGTGATTTTGTTAAGTATTACTGGTTATAAATTTACTGAAATTAAAGGAATTCCATTTATTGCACGTAATGATGAAGGCGAAATAATGCTTTTCAGTGGTGGTTTAAGTTGGCAATTTGGTATTGAAATTTTTACAATGTCAATAATGTATATTATATTAGGTTTATTGACTGTTGCATTAATATATTTACCAAAAATTAATTTAAGTGATGATAATAAAGTTATATTAACTGCGTTACTTGCATGTACGTTATTTTATTCATTTTCATTTTATATCAGTTGTTTCATGATAAAAAGCCCTGGTTATGCATTTTCATTTTAAAATATAGATCACATATATATATATATATATACAAATAAATAAATAACGTTAGTAAATGAATGATATGATATTTGTTGAATATATATATATTATTAATATTTATATTTAAAAAATTTTCTTTGTTTTTTATTGTTAATTATATTTTCATTTCTATACTTCAAGTGAAGATTGAGATTGTGATAATATTTGTTGTTGTTGAATTTCATTTTGTTCGTTACCTGATTCTTTATTTATTACAAAGAATGAACCCATTATTAATATTGCACCGAATATATAATATGTATTCATTGATTTATTAACGAATATGAAATCACCGAACATTGCTAATGGTATTGTTAATGATAGACCTACAGTGACAGTTAATGGAGTTGTCAATAACATTGCATGAGCCCAACAATAATCACTAATAAAAGTAATTAAACAATTTATTACGACAATGATTGCAATTCTTTCAGTTGGTGGTAATTCGAATGTTTCCCAACCAAAATGTTGTAATATTAACATTATTGGCCAAAATAGTACTAATGTGAAAAATCCAACGAAACCGAAGAAAACTTGCATATTTAAACGTGATTCATCTTGTACTTTATGTTTTAATAATATTGAATAAATACTATAAAACAATGCACCTAATAATGCTAATAAATTACCAACAAACATTTTAAAAGGGTTATTACCATGAATCAATAATATTGATTGTAATAAATTTGCTGATGGTTTTGTAATTGGTGGATAATCGTAATCATAATTATAATAATCTGAATGTGTTACTAGTATTATTCCTAAGAATGATACTATTGAACCTAATAATTTATATTTTGTGATAGTTTCAATTTTCCAAATAGCTCCAATGAACAGGGTGAAAAAGGAAGATGTTGATGATAAGATTGTTTGTGATGCTACTGAAGTATATGCTAATGAAGTATTTGTTACTAAATTTGCCATAAACCACAGTGAACAAAATTGTAAACTTAATAGTATAGTTTCATTTAATGATAATCTATTATTTACATTGTCATTGTCATTGTCATTATCATAATCATCATCACTACTATTTCTATTTATACTTTCATTACTTTTAGTGATAGTTGGAGTAGTAGTGACGACATGTATACTTTGATGGTTATTGTTATCACGAACACCATTACTACTTAATAGTGGATTATTTTCATTTACTATTACTACTACAGGGGTAGTACCATGATTATGATCATGATTATGATCATGATTATCATCATCATTATCATCATCTTGTAAACTTTCGACACCTTCTTGTGCAATAATTAATTCATTATGTAAATTTGAAATTTCATTTACAAATCCATTATGATAAATTTTTTGCAATACAGTTTTAATCAATGGTAATAAATAAAACATAAATGAAATAGTATTAATATATGTAATGAAAAATGGTTTCCTGTATGAATTATCTTTGAATATGATATTAATCAAAAACGACGACAGCACCCATAAGACGATGACGATACTCAACATGACCAGGCCCAAACTCCAACGTTTATCCACAGTGTTAATCATTATTATTATTATTATTATTATTATATCGCCCTTTTTGTATTACTTAGTTCTGTTATTCTATAAATGAGTTCTTTTCTTACCTGTGAGAGAACTGTAAACGTAGAGATATATCGAATACCAGGGAATAAGCACAACAACACCTTGCAACTGTGTGAATAAAGAGTGGGTCACAGATATAGATATAGAAGAGCAGACTGGTGAGTATTAAAGTATACTAAAGCATCCCAGTATATATATATATATCTATATATATATACATAAATGCTATAACAGTTGCCTAAATCGAGTCAACAGTGGGTAGTACGATATCGTATCCCATCCCATCCCATCCCATACTATGCTGATAAGAAGAAGAAGGAAGCTTAACGGTGCATTGCGACATAATAAAAATATTTCAGTCATCGCACACGTCTGTGGGTGGGTGGGGTGTGGAACAGCACAGCATAATAAGAGAGGTCCGCTTAAACGAAAGCCACAGCACAGTTGTTCGCGATCGCACGTGACAGCGAAGAGAGACACAGACAGACACAAAAACTGGTGGAGTGCTGTGCTGTGCTAGGGGGGGGGGGGGGGGAGATAGTGGTTGTTGTTGCACGACGGCACGACGGCGACACACACAGTTGGCGTTGGTGTTGGTGTTGTATATCAATCAATCAATTATCAATTATCATCCATATACCGGCAGTGGGAGTGCATAGTTGTTGCTTTCAGTCGTGTGTTTGCCAAGATGGACTGGACTGGGCGGGTTTGGGTGTTCCCCTGGTGATCAAGATCAAGATCAAGATCAGGTTGTAGTCTGTGCTGTACACTGCAATGGTTGCCGTCTGGTGGTGTGTGTGCCGTTGGGTATATGCTTCTACATGTGTGTATTTTACTACTCTTTTATTTTTTAATGCGCGCGCATGTGACTTGCCTTTTTACACACTATCTTCTGTTTTAATTATAAAAAGCACGAATTAGCAAGCGCTGTGGCGCAGTGGAAGCGCGCAGGGCTCATAACCCTGATGTCCTCGGATCGAAACCGAGCAGCGCTAATTCCTTTTTTTTTTGTATTTTGTATTTTTGTATTACTTGTAATAATACTTCTTCGTTAGTACCAATAGTAGTAGTAGTACTACTACTATTGGTACTATTCATACAAATATATTTATATCCACTTTATATCACCTGGTATATGCATAATATACTATTATTCTTCTCTCTTTACAAGTATCATTGTGTTACTATTACTGACGCGTCTCTGAAATATTTTGTAAATTCACTTGACACGAAAAGTTATAATAACTAACTTATTTAATTAAAAATGTTTATATTATGTTATACTATCTTATATTATATAAAGATGGATGTATAAACGTATATGCATACACATATATTCTGCAGTGGGTCAACACAGTAAGGCAATTATGAGCGGGGTAGAGAGTAAAGTGATTGAATTTATCAGTGATAAATTATTCACTGAAGTTAAACCAGTTTTATTTCAAGATTTAATATTTCAATTTAAAATTGGCCCATCAAGAGCAAAAAAATTAATGTATAATTATTATAAAGAAGCTACAGAGAGTAAATTCAACTGTATCATCATCTGTTGTTACTCGAATGGTAATATTAAAGTAATTCATGATGTCAATAATGTTAACACAAACGATCCTGAAATTATCGATTGTTTTATTTATGCTTTTAATCCAATAAATGATTTTATTCCTGTTAATATTGCAATAGATCAAAAAAATTGTTTATCTATTAAAAATCCATATAAATTGACAGGTGGTATAATCCCAACTGTAGAAAGATCAAAAACAGCAGAATCTACTACTACCACCACTAGAGTTATTGGTCAAAATAAATTTCAAAGATCGAGTACTGTACCTGCACCAGAAACTTCAAAAACAAAAGTTGCCGCTACAACTACATCTGCTACAAAACCAGATAAATCAACAGGGTTGAGATCTACTGCTATATTGGCCAAGATGAGACAGGCAAGAGAAGATAAAGAAAAAGAGAGACAAGATGAATTGAAGAGTAGAAGACAAGAAAAGGAAACAGCTATTATGAAAGATCCTAAAAGGAAAGCACAGATGGACGAATTGAACAACATGTTTGATGAAGATGAAGATGAGGAGGAGGAGAATGAAATAATAAAGAAAGAACCCACAGTTACTGTACCTGATACAACGTCCCCTGATAAGAACAATCTAGTAGATTTGTTAGAAACAACAGCTGAAGATTCATTAATGGAAATATCAAAAAACTCATCGTCACCACAGAAAATGGAACAACAACAACAAGAACAAGAACAAGAAGAAGAACCAAAACAACAACAAGAAGAATCTTTTGTAGATGAAGATGGTTATATAGTGACAAAACGTTCCAATGCAAAGGCTACATCATCACCAGCATCTAAAACCAAAACCAAACCTACAACAACTGCAAAGAGAGATTCACAGCAATCGACCCCAGTTAAGGCGTTCGTCCCAAAGAAGAAGCAAAGGACACTGGAAGGTTTCTTCAAGAAGTCATCTAAATAACACACACACATGCATATATATATATATACTTGTATACATGTATAATCCAATAGATGTTTCACCAGTCGAATTGGTATTATTCTCAAAACTGTCCAACGTTTATAACGACACACCCATATTAATTACCCTACTTGAATTTTAACAGTGGTTGCAAAAAAAAAAAATCCAAAAAAAAAAAGTGAAAGCAGCAACATCTTAATCAAAGTAATCATAATTATAAAACTTATTTAAGTGCAATGCATTATTGTAATTGTTTGTAATGTAGCAGATTATATTGCAATTTGTTGTTAAATATATAGTATATCTATAATTGTGTATTTGGATTTTATTTTCTTTTTGTAATTGAAAGCCAGATCATTATCATAAGAGAAAGAGACAAACTTCTGTGAAATCAGTTTACTGCCACATTCCTAATTTCTACATTTTTAATAATAAATATAATATACTATGAGTACTGAATTGTGTCCTGTCTATGCTCCATTTTTTGGTGCGATCGGTTGTGCTGCTGCCATCATCTTCACCTCTTTTGGTGCTGCTTATGGTACTGCTAAATCTGGTGTTGGTATTTGTGCTACTTGTGTTTTAAGACCAGATTTATTATTTAAAAATATTGTTCCTGTTATTATGGCTGGTATTATTGCCATTTATGGTTTAGTTGTTTCTGTCTTGGTTTGTTACTCTTTAGGACAAAAACAAGCTTTATACACTGGTTTTATACAATTAGGGGCTGGTCTTTCAGTTGGTTTAAGTGGATTAGCTGCTGGGTTTGCTATTGGTATTGTCGGTGATGCCGGTGTTAGAGGTACTTCTCAACAACCAAGATTATTCGTCGGTATGATTTTAATCTTAATTTTCGCTGAAGTTTTAGGTTTATACGGTTTGATTGTTGCTTTACTATTAAACTCAAGAGCTACTCAAGATGTCGTATGTTAAACAGTTTTGAAAAAAAAATAACATACTGTTTTATCTCTTCATTTTAACAAAAAAATAAATAAATTAAAAACCCTTTTATTGTAAAAACAAAAAACCATACATTTTTTTTTTTTACTATACTCATTAATAATAAAATTATAGTACCCAAATATATAGTTAAAAAACAAACAATAAAATAAAAAAAAGGTTTCATCATTATAAAACCATGCATAAATGAAACTTTGAAATTAATTATACAAAAAAAAAATAATATTAATAAAATAATACATGAAAAAAAATGAAATTTTTAATAATTAATTAATTAATTATCTAAATGGAGTATATTTTATCATGTACTATATCACCGTTTAATTGTTTTATAAATATATAATAATAAAAAAAAAATAAAATAAAATTACATATAATTTAATATATATTTTTACTTTCACATACTGAATAAATAATCATTAATAATAAATAGGTTTAATCTTCAACAAAAGATTTATCTTCACACAAAATTTAGATATTCAATCTAATATTGCAATGAGAAATTTACATATATTTACAATTTTGATGAAGTAAATTTATTTATAACTGATTTCATCAATGGCCATAATTTCTCATCAAAGAATAAACTACTTTTATATACTGGACCAAAAAGATCTCTATGTTTGGTTCTTTGGAATCTTAACAAATCTTTTCTTGTCATTAAACCTTGTATCACACCATCGGATTCTACAATGATTGTCTTACAACCTAATTGTTTAAACATACGGAATAATAGCATGGCAGGTACATTTGGTTTTACAGTAACGGGTGAGAAATTTACAATATCACTAAAATCTAAAATATTTAAACCTTCTGATATTGTATGATTGTTTTCAACTGGTTTAATAAAACTTATAGTGATAGATTCTGTATCAGAGTAACTATTTCCATCTGTTAATAATTTGGCAATTAAATGTTTTTTCAAAACATAACCAATGCAACGTTTATCAAACCCTAATTTATCATCATCTTTAATTATTGGGAAACCTTTTAATTCATCTGCTACTCTAGAATAAACTAAATCATTAACTTCTGATAAGTACATAGTCTCAGATAAATATTTCAAATCTTTTGACATGATATCTTCTGCAGAATATTCATTCATAAATGTATCTTCTTTTTCATATTCAACATAAGGGAATCCATTGACTAAAATCATTTGATCAGCGACACCACCAGTGACGCCTTCATGTTCTAATACTAATCTTGTAATTGCTACAACAATCATTGTTGGAATAATATAAATAAATGCCCCTGTTAATTCGAACATGATAACTACCACTGTGATTGTTAAATTGGTAATACCGCTTAAAGCTGCTGCTGCACCTAAAAATGCATATGTACCAGGAGTAATGACACCCGGTCCTGTAATAAAACGTTCTACAACAACACTAACGACACGACCGAATGTTGCACCTACAGCCATTGATGGTACAAAAATACCAGCAGGTACCATTGCACCATATGAAACAATAACCATTAACATTCTGAAAAAAGTAGCGAATGTCAATGATGTTAAAATGGATAAGAAACTTGCCCAATGAATACTTTCATCAACTTGACATAATCTATGGCCAAATGCAGAAACATCATCACTCTTAGCACATTCGTGAAATAATAAACCCATACTTTCTGTCATATCCAATTTTAAAAATTCATTAAAATATGAAACAAATGAAGTAATTATTGTTAATATTATTACTTCTTGTACAGGCCATTTGGATAAATAAGTTCTACGGAAATGAACATAGTTGATATTCCATTTTGATACATATTTCCCATATAATCCACCAAATATACCTAATATTATAAACACTGGTATTTCAGCTTTTGTCCAATATTTATCATAAGTAACGTTGAATAAGACAATCATTCCATTTCTAAATGGATTAATATATTTCAATGTCGCCACTGCACCCAATGCTACATAATATGATTTCCAAAGAGTTGTAGATTTGAATTCAGTTGACGATGCAATTTCTTCTAAGCCAAATAATACACCACCAATCGGTGTACCAAAAGCTACAGCTACACCAGCAGCACTTGCAGCAGTTAAATATTCAGATTGTTGTGAGAATGTCAATACATCTTTTAATAACCAATTTGCAATGATATAACCAACACAAGTTGCATAATGAACAGAAGGACCTTCTTTACCTACACTTAATCCTGAAGATATTGTTAAAGGTAATGCGATACTTTTAATTATTAAAGTCATAATACTTAAGAAATCATCTTGATATTTGAAACCTGATACCCAAACTTTAATTTCTGAAATACCAGAACCTGAAGCCATTGGAGCTACATATTTTACTAATAAAGTACTTATTAGTGAAAAAATGATTGATAAAGAGAAGAATATTATGAATGGTGTTAAATAGCCTGACCAATTGATCCATAATCCTTCATCCACGCAATCAAGTTCTTCTCTTTTAGTCAAAGTGAATGCATGTGCAACTGATTTCGATACGCTTTTGCTATTTGATAAATCTACTTCACTACAACAAAACGATTTATTTAATAACCAATTTCTTGCACAACGACCAGTTTTCCAATTAACTAAAGTTTCTGTAAAAATTTGTAAGAAACCTGCAATACAACCAATAATGATTGCGATCATTGTCAATGTCACTACAGTTCTTGATCTTTCCCAAAGTAACTGTTTATATTTTCTAAAACCATTATTTAAATAATCTCTTTCCGTTGGTATATTTAATAATGGTCTATCTTCTTCTGTAATCCAATCTATCGTAGTAAACTTACTAAAATTAATTGTCTCTTGTATATTGTTAAGAGTAGTATTACTATTACTACGAATAGTACTCATACTCCCATTGCTATTATTGCTACTATTGTTATTATTAGTAGTATTATTATTAATTACGTCATCCTCATCTTCATTATTACGAATATCATCATCTTGTAGATGTTGATATTGAACCATGCTAAAACAGTTAAAAAAGGGCACACACTCACAGAGATACAACTACAGAAACAAACTATAAAAAAGATACAATTGAATACTCTAAATATTCAAAATATCTATCCATCCAATTACATATCCTAATATATATATATATATATATATAGTTACAATTTCACTTTCCATCCTCTCTCTTCTCTTCCTTATTCCACAACTCTAATTTTTTCACATTACGTTGTAAAACTGAAAAATTAACTCCTGGTAGTAAGTAATTAAAAGAAAAAAGGACACTGCATATGTGGCTAATAAAATAATTAGGGTATAATAATTAGGGTGATACAAAGGGCATATGATATAGACCTAGGGTGGATACATATGCACATGTACCCTAGGTATCATATATCGTAGGTTTACAAATACACCCTATATCACTGAAAACGGAGAAAAGAAACTAATCGCATCGTCATGAACGAAATTAATTTTTTTGGAAAAAAAAATTAAAAAATTTTCAGTTTTTCAGTTTTTGAATACCTCATCTCATCTCTTTTTGATAATAAATTTTATATATAAAAGATATTATATCTATTAAAGTTTGTTCTTTGTTTTATTCTTTTATTAGATTAGATTATATTATATTCTTGTTTTGTCATTTTTAAAGATCAGTATTCAAGCGAGCTGGCATTTTTTAGGGTAGATATATAATTATAATTTATTATTATCAACTTATTTTTAAACATTCAGTGTGATCGATCAATAGTTTTTCATAGCAAGGAACTTGAATAAACCCAAACAAAACAAAAACAAATCCAAAAAAATGTCTACTACTCCAAACCCAAAGGCTTTCCCATTAGCTGATGATGCTTTAACTCAACAAATCTTAGATGTTGTTCAACAAGCTGCTAATTTAAGACAATTGAAAAAAGGTGCTAATGAAGCTACCAAGACTTTAAACAGAGGTATTTCTGAATTTATTATCATGGCTGCTGATTGTGAACCAATTGAAATCTTATTGCATTTACCATTATTATGTGAAGATAAAAATGTTGCTTACGTTTTTGTTCCATCAAGAGTTGCTTTAGGTAGAGCTTGCGGTGTTTCAAGACCTGTTATTGCCGCTTCTATTACTACTAATGATGCTTCTTCTATTAAGAACCAAATCTACGCCGTTAAGGACAAGATTGAAACTTTATTGATTTAAGTAAGTTCATTATTCGTATGTATGTATGTATACTATATATCATATTAATTTTTTAATTCATTTTTAATTCATTTTAAATCTACAATATAACAATTACAAATTCTGTTATTCATTATAATTATATCATATTCTCTCCATAATGTTTTAAATATATATTTTGACATATTATAGTCACATTCACATTCCTACAATACATTCTGTATAAAATGCTTAACTTCTTTGCCAATTAAACAAATGATCACACAGCCATGCGGTGTACCGCTGTCCCTATCATCAGTTTTTGAGGTACAAAACTTTTCGAAAGTATTAATTTAAACGTATTCAAGATGAGATCAAAATATAATATATAATAACATAAAATAAATCTAATGACACTTTTTCAATTCATATCATTGTGGCCCTGAATTTTATTATTTCATAAAAAAAATTTAAAATCATCTCTATATCATTTAACGAGGTGTTACAATTTCCCCTGATTACCTTTGTTTTAATCCTTGGTAATAATAATAATAAAAGAAAATATAATATAATATTGATAGAAACGATACTATAAAAACATTTGGTTGTGACTACTATTTGCATTTCTCACCGATTATAAAATTAAGATCCCATCTTCCTAATGGCATTGTTTTTCAAAAGTAAAACAAAATCTAAGGTAAAAGATTTAAAGATCATATCAAACACGAAAGTTAAAAATTCGAAGACGATATCGTCACCCGCTGTTAATAGAGATTCACCTACTACATCATCGTCCTCATCATCTGCTGCTACTACACCAACAGATTCAGTGGGTCGAAATGGTATAAAAATAAAAACCGATATCATCACTACTAATTGTCCGTGTTGTGGTATCTTATTGCATTTACCTGGTAATGTACAAAAATTTAAATGTGTCGTTTGTCAAGTATCAACATCATTAGAAAAGGTAAAACCTGCAATAATTGATAAAGATCAACGATGTAGTATCAATGATGTGAAAAAAATATTAGACCGATGTAAAAAAACATTAAAGGAAGGAAAGACATCAGAAATGACAAAGGAAGAAAAGACAAAAATATTTAATCCATTAGGCATTTATCTTTGTGAAAAATTTCATGATATTGATATACTAAATGAATCTTTTAAATCATCAAATAAAGATGAGCTAATAAATTTTAAAGAATTAAATGAATTTTATAATCTCATCATGAAAGTACCCACAAGGAAACCATTTTATAACATGATGTGTGCATGTAATGATCTTTTGAAAAGACCTGGAAGATATATCATAAAGAATAATGGAGATGATAACGTTGATCAATGTAGATGGATTTTAATAATTTGGTATAATCCGGTAATAAGAGAATGCTTAACTTATAAATCAAAAAATAATGATAATACAGATTCAAAGAAGTTTTCATCTCCTGAAATCAACGCAGTAGCGTATGAATTGGTCAAAAGATGCATTGGTTATATGTCTAATATTCATTTAGCTGGTTCTAAACGAGTTTCAAGATATTTACAATATGTACAATTTTTACCTTTACCAATATTAATGAATGATGTACAGACTATAAACTTATACATAACATTCCAATTTTCAAGAATGTTATATAATGGCAGAAAAGAAGAGGAGGAAAAAAAGAAATTTAAAATGAAATCATTTGCCAATACACGTTCGAATGGCAATTATAATATGTCAGCCTTGATTGCAACAAATACAATTGATGATAATATTTGGAATACAGATGTTGATAATAATATTTTAAGTAAAATGAGTTGTAAATATTTACCAACTTTACAAGGTTTTAAATTTAAAACATATGAATATGATTCAGATTGGCATATTAAATGTGCAGCAAATTTGATGATGATTTTAAAAACTGCAAATGACTCCAGAGATAATGCAATGCTTTCAATAAGCACATTTTATAATATGATGCTTGATTTTATAGACTTTAAACAAGATTTTGATAACTGGAGGAAGTTTAAACAAATTAATAGAAGATCGACTATCCGCTCTATGAATGACTGGGAAAATTTAACAGTTGCCACTGGTTTGACAATGTGCCAATATCCCATCCTATTATCTTTAGGTGTGAAGATTTCAATAATGAGCTATGAAGTGAAACGTATAATGGAATTTGAAGCAGAACAAGCTTTCTTAAAATCTTTGGATAAAGGCAAAGTATTTGATGTTTATTTCAAAATAAAAGTAAGAAGAAACCATATTACTCAAGATTCTTTAGCCCATCTGAAGAATCATCCTAGGGATTTCTTAAAGTCTCTTAGAATTGAATTTTTAAATGAACCGGGAGTTGATGCAGGAGGTTTGAGAAAAGAGTGGTTTCTACTATTAACAAGATCTTTATTTAGTCCGCTGAATGGATTGTTTATGAATAATGATGAGAGTAATCTTTCGTGGTTTACTATTCACCCTCAAGAATTTGAAATGCAAAATGATGAATTGTACTATCTATTTGGAATTGTTGTTGGTTTAGCAATATTTAATAGTACTATTTTAGACCTTCAATTCCCAAAGGCCTTCTATAAAAAGTTATGTCATGAATCTTTGCATTTTGGAGATTACATGGAGTTATTTCCAGAAACAGGACATAATCTTTTGAAAATGTTGAGTTATAAGAATGACGATTTTACTGATGTTTTTGGATTAACTTTTGAGACAACTTATAGAGATCAAAGAATAGAATTACAAAAAGGAAGATCAGATTCACAATCAGAAAATAAGGAGCGTGTAACTATAGAATTATGTGAGAATGGTAAAAACAAAAATGTAACAAATGAGAACAAAAATGAATTCATACAATTATGGTTCGATTTTTATTTGAACAAAAGTATCGAAGACTCATTTAGGCAATTCTACAAAGGTTTTCACGAAGTATTTTCTCAATGCGAATGTAGTAAACTATTCAATTCAGAAGAACTAGAAAAATTAATTTGCGGTGATCGAGAACAAGACTGTTATGATTTTGCAATGTTACGTTCTGTAACAAAATATACAGGTGGTTTTGATAATGATAGTGATGTAGTAAACTGGTTTTGGGACACTGTACAATCGTGGGATGCTAAATTGCAGAAGCAAATGTTACAATTTGTTAGCGGTTCAGATCGCGTGCCTGCTACAGGTATTTCTACTCTCCCCTTTAAGATATCTAGACTAGGCCCTAATCCATATCATGTCGAAAACAAACTATTAGATGAACCTTTACCATCAGCACACACATGTTTTAATGAACTGTGTTTATGGGAGTATCAAGACAAGGCTTCTTTACAGAATAAGTTATTATACGCCATTACTGAATCAGAAGGATATGGTTTTAAGTAATGATAATTACTGGTATATGATAACTTACATTTATTGATATTTAATAATTATATATAACTAACATTTAATTTTTTGAATATACACATGGACTTTATACATCAGGATAATCAATTAAAATTGCTTCTAAATCATCAGGCACATCTTGCCAACAAGATTCGGACCATTTAAGAAACTTCTTCCTTGTTTTACGATATAGAATATTCACCATTCCAGTAAATATCATTTTTGACAGTAAATAATTGTATGGTTCTTGTTCGATATCAACTTCATTTCCTATGTATTCTATATCGTCGCTGTGAGAAGTGTTCGGATATGATTTCTGTTTTGAGGCAAGAGTGTAATTCTGTTTGGAGTTAGCATTTTTCAGCTCTATGCCCTCGAATTCTTTTACCAATTCTTTTGAAAATTCAGGTAAATTAGTAGGTCTATATGAACTATCAAAACGTATTCTCCAGTATACAGACCAATGTATATCACCATACACAGGTATATATCTATGCCTTCCAAAATTTGGAACATAAACGTTACGCCATTTACCTTCTTTATTCTCTATTCTTAATCCGATTGGGATCCATTCAAGGCACCACCAAAGTAGTACCATAAATTTATTTATGCGTCCACATTGTGAACTATACATTGTTTTGAGATACTCTTCTTTTGTGATTGTTGTTGCTTTCTTTTTTTCTTGCTCTCTTCTTAATTTATCTTTAATTCCAAGTGTCACAGGAGTCTCTTGTAATGGTGATGTTTCGCCATCATTAATATTGTCGAGATCTTTCAAGACAGAAGTATGTTGCTTAAAGCTCAAATAATCATGAATGGTTGTAAACAATGAACCGACAGATGTAGTTTTTGCAGCAAATTCATGTATAGAATGTGGTTTAAAATGAACACCATATATGACAGCTTCTGCAAGCATCCATCTGAATGGGATGTTACTTATAACTTCATTTGAAGGACAATCTAATGACCAGCCGCCTCCGATATCAGAATGATCTCCTGGAAACCATTTTTCTATTAAATCGGCACTTAACGAAGTACCAGTTGTACTTGATTTACTAATTGGATTAAATTGAAATAACCCTTCAATCTGGGCATTTGTAACATGTACATTCTTTTTTTGTTTATTATAATTTTCTAAGAATTTAGTAATTTTTATTAATAAATCTGAATTAGTCCTATCGATTTCTTCAGGTCTAGCTTCGACATTCGACTTACTTTTATTTATTAAATTATCAAGTGAATCATTCAAAGTATTATTAATGAATGAATTGTCTAAATTGAAAAATTCTTCTGAAATAGATTCGTCATTACTAGCATCTTCTGAAAGATGTTGTTTGTAGTCTAAAGAAAAAAACTTAGGACAATATGGATTTGGAGCAAAACATTGTTGTTTAAATTTCCCTCTCCTTTCATCTAATGATACAGCGTGTCTGACATGATCAACAATATCACTACGCTGTGTACATGGAAATAATCTATCTCTAACGATTCCAACTGAATTGACAGAATCAAAAAGACCTTGAAAATAAACTCTAATATCATAACATCGACAAAATGCCTTTCTGAATTCTTCAATTAAAGTAGAGGTATAATTAGATTCTGTAGGTTGTTCAGCATACTCCCAGCATTCGTATATTTTCCATGCCATACCAACCATTTCTTCTAATCCTCGGTTCAATAAACCTACTCTTTCTAACATACCAGCCAGCACTCTGGCTATGAAAGCACCTCTAGAAAAGCCAAACATATATATTTTATCACCAACTTCATAATATTTCACCAAAAATAGATATGCCGATTTAATATTTTTATCTACACTAAATGCAAACATTGAATCCATTGTATTCTTTAAATATGACGCAGTAAATCGTCTTCTCATATCTACCACATAATCAAAATCAGCAGACGTTCCAACTCCTGGTTGATAATAACACATCTGTACATCATCATCTCGATTATCTAACATTTGATATATTTTGAGGACATTGGTAAAAGGCTGTGCCCCAAAATTTTCACTAGTTCCATCAAAACAAAGTATAATGTTTTTGCTTTGTTTCTGAAATTTAAATCCTTGATTAGTTGATGAATCCATATTTGTTTGCTGTCTCGATTCTAATTTATTGAAATCAAATACTATAAAAATTATTGTACTGTCTTCCAATTGCCTGTGTAAAAATAATAAAATTATTTTATCCATTTTCTTTTATGAAGCAAAATATAATTTGTGTCACTTAGTATATGTCCAAATCATGTTTCTTTTATTCATTACTGATACCGATTTGTGTGACGCGGTCACTTAGATACGGTCTGAACTAACGATTTAAGAATCAGTACAAAGTATGCAAACACTTGAAATATTACTTTTGGATATATTGTCTAGGATATATAGTCTTTCGAATATGAATATATATAGAGAGTTAAGATTAAAATATTTCGTATAAGAGTCCTTTTATGGATTTACCATATGTGAATTAAGAGAAAGTGAGTTTTCTGAGAGTAAATGCTAGATATTACTAATTTATTTCTTATTCGTTTTTAAACTCCTCTTCTAAAAGCCAACCCTTCCTATCCTTATCAAAGGTTGCTATCGTTTTCAACAAAGCTCGAGCTTTTATGACTTCATCCTTTTGTGTTAACCTCAAGCCGATATTATTAATAATATCAGCAGAACCTGCAAAATTGTCAGGTTGATTATTTAAATATTCCTTTATTTTTACCAGAGTATCCTTATCTTCATTTATTTCTGATTCATTTTCTGTTTGTTTAGGAAGTAATTCAGCTTTCTTTTGAGAATTTCTAATATTTTCTAAAATTTGTGCCGATCCAACTGATTTGTTACTAAAGCTATTAGTGATAGTTTTCTTCTTTTTTGCAATTCTGCCTGCTTGCCCAAATTTACCTGTCCATGTTGGAGTCCCAAATTCATATTTTTTGGTTGCTTTACGAGATTGTCTTAATGCATTTAATGCTTGTTCGGCAACTTTAGCAGCTTCCCTTTCAGCAAATTTTGACGACGATTTTGAATGCGAACTTACAACGGCATCGTGTGTTCTTGCGGCTTCTAAACTTCCTTCACCAAGCAATCCCTCCATTAGACGATCGTCATCAGTTTTGGATCTATCGTTATTTTCTTTACCATTATAAAAACTTTCTAATTTTGAAACACCATTTAAATTGACCACCTGTTCAAAATCATCACTTTCTTCTGTTCTTGAATTCTTCAGATTATAAGTATGTTTTTCCACTTCTTGCTCTAGTTCTTCGGTGGCATGCCCACTCTCACCACCAAATGAAAACAGATCATGAAGTTCGTTCATTTTAAAAAATCTTTTTTGCTTTGGATCACTCAGGATCTTATTTGTTAAGAATTGTTTGAATATTTGCCTGTGGTAAATCTTCTCTTCAATAGTACCAGTGACCATCAATCTATAGATGGAAACTTCCCTTTTTTGACCAATTCTCCAGGCACGTTCACGAGCTTGTAGATCAGTAGAAGGGTTCCAATCCGGATCAAAAATAATAATTCTATTTGCTCCTGTTAGATTCACACCTAAACCACCCACTCGTGTAGTCAATAAAAAAACATCATATGGTTCAGTGTTAAATTTATCTACAAGTGATTGTCTTACAGATATATTTGTAGTACCATCCATTCTTAAATATTTAATGTTTTCCAGATCAGGATCCTTAAATGATACAAACTCTTCCAAAATATCAAGCATCTGCCTAGATTGAGTAAATAATAATGTTTTATGTCCCTGTTTTTTCCATAATATCAATAATTGTTTGACAATCTGCATTTTTCCAGATCTTTTAGGGTCACCATATGTACGTTCATGACGTTTTGTATCGCGATCTAATAAATCAGGATGATTACATATCTTCCTCAGAATATCTATTCCATAGAGGACTTGTCTCTTACCTTTTTGAATCTGACTTAATTCTTTTGAATTCAAGAACTCTAGATATTTGCTTCTTTGAAACTTTGTTAATTTACAAAACAAAACCATTTCCTTCTTTTCTGGTAGATCTTTTGCAACGTCAGCTTTTATTCTACGAAGTAGATATGGGGAAATTAAATCACGTAATGCAACCGCACATTTATAGCCAGCTTGTACTTGCATATTTGTAGCATTAGCATAACCACCCATATTTATTGGCATTACAAATTGTTGTTGAAAAACTGGTAGAGTCCCTAATTTTCCAGGGGATATAAAATCAAATAAGGACCATAGTTCATTAAGGTTATTCTGAATTGGAGTACCTGATAAAATGATACGATTATTTGTAAGCAATTTTTTACAAGTCAGTGATATATCAGAATCTGGATTTCTAATTTTGTGTCCTTCATCTAGAATTGCATATGACCACTTTATTTTTAAAAGTTTATCCGCATGGACTCGCAAACCCACATATGTGGTAATTAAAATATGACCATCTTTGACAACCTTGTCTATCAACTTTTGTAAATTTTTATTCATTCCTAATTGTCCTGTCGTCTTTGAAGTATTTTGATAATCTTCATAAGAAAAATCATCAGGATTTGAATTCAAAATCAACTCTTCTAATTCTTCTTCATTAACCTTGGTTTTACCTGACATACCAGCTCCCATAGCATGAAGAATAATGGCACGAAATGGTGGCCACCAATGGTGTAACTCATTGCACCATTGTTTCATTACTGTTGCAGGACAGACGATTAAAACAGGGCCATCAAGCAAGCCCGAATGATGCAATGATGCCAAGAATGCTATAACTTGAATTGTCTTACCTAAACCCATTTCATCTCCTATGATACCTCCAGATTTCTGTTGGTTCAGTTCATATAACCACTGAACACATGTTTTCTGATAATTAAATAACAAAGAAAATATGTCACCTGGAATTTTAAATTCATCATTTAATTTGGCATCAGGAATATCAGGATGTGGTTTTCTCCACTCAGGTAATCCAGGATTTATATCTGATATACGATTTCCAGAACGTTGTGTTATCCAATGTCGTAGACGCTTTTGAAATGTCAATTCATCACCATCATCTTTTGTTTCTCCTGGTTTTGATATTACTTTTGGTAAAATTTCATCAATTTCATAGTCACTTTCCACCTCATTCGTTTCTAGTTCATGATTATCGACTACATAATCGTCATCTGAATCATCCGTAAGATTTTCCACCATCTGTTCGTTTGCTAATTCATAACTGTGTATTCCTTCATCTTTCACTTTTGGATCATCTATATCAAGAGTAAACCCAGACTTCGATCCAAATGCTGTAATCTGTCCAGTTCTTATTAGAAAATCGTGTTCTGACTCTCCTTCTTTCTTTATTTCAGTATTTTTCTCCTTCGACGGTATATTTTCATTTTGGAACTCAATTAACCTATTTTGTATATCATGTATATCAGATTTTGCCTGAGATAATTCATTTGCATTCAACTCTTCTATTTGTTCTCGCAGTCTTTGCTTTACAGATATTCTTGTTGCATTGTTCAACTTCCTTTGCAATAGAGCCTTTTTCTGTAAAGATTTCGTTAATGCATTTTGAGCTCGTTCTAATCTTTTATTTTCTTGATTAATTAACTGTTGATTCATTAAAGAGGTGGCATTGGATTCAATCTTTTGTTCTAATGAACTTTGTGATAGGACATTGACGCCTAAATCACTTAAATTAACCTCATTATCGTCCATACTTTACGAGTAATCTTAATCAAGGCCAGTAAATATAGTGTTAACTACTTTTTCATAGATATATGTATATATTTTAACAATAATACCAATGAACATATTTCACACATATTCTTATTTTAAGCTTACTCATTTTTCAAGAGATGCGATGCCCTTGAAATAAAAGTTGCATAACCTGATTAACATAATGACTGTGCTTGCAATGTATATTTGAAGCAAGAGATGCTACAAGGAAGGCAGAATGTATATATTAGTGTATGGATGATTGTCGTCTGTGAATTTGTTGTATGATATGGGTTGTTTTCACGATTCCAAGTTCCACAACTACAAGGATTCGATCTCATTATTTCAGTAACCAACGTTAGATCTAAGAAGTGAGTGGAGAGCAATGTTACATCAACTATTGCATAATAGTATTTTTTGTAATTAGAATCTATTTGTAACCAATATTTATATCTATATTTTGTAAAGAATATGCTTAGCTCTCGTAGCTCAGATTACTAACAAGAATGAAAGAATTTTACATCATTAAAAAATAGCGTATCTTATTTATATGTATATATTATAATTGGTTTATTTACAGACTGTCTAATGTATCACATGGCAAGCCTTCTTCTTTTTGTAATAAACTGAATAGGAACCAGTGACATCTTACAAATAATGCTTATACAAATCATATACGTTCCTCATGTTACAGAAGCATTATTCTTTTCTTTGACTATTCAGAAGATCAAGTTTGTGCATCTCCTCTCTAGCATCGAATTCCCCCTTACACAATTTATCGTATTGTTCATCATATTTACCTGTAGACATTGTACCATTACCTCTGAATCTCTTTGACATATCAACCATCCCCTTTTTACATTCTAAGAATGCTTTCATTTGAGCAATGCACAGTTCTGGTAAATCTTTATTCAAATTTGGATCATCTATACAATTTTGTGGAGTATTTCTTTGGATCATCACACATGGTGATCTTTGTAAACAAATAGCAACAGCTTTCTTTTGATCATGACAACTAGCTCCCATTTTTCAGAATTTTTATCTTTCACTATAAGTTTCTTATGGAAGTAGCGTGTATTACTTGTATATTAATAATCGTCGAGAGCAATATACACAAATTACAATAATAGCAAAACTATATAGTTCCTAATTGGTATAGATACAACTATCTACTATTTCATTATTTTTTAATAAACGTGTCTATCGAAACCATGTTTATTATCATTATTAATTTCACAACACCGGAAGAATTGACCCCATCTTAAACTAAAAATATTATTTTAATGGTTAAGGTAATTTCTTGAAAATATGATTTATTTAAATGTCAATTTGGATAGAAAGAAGTAGTTATACGTAAATATATGGTATAAGGCACGCATATATTATACATAGGGTGTACAAGATAAATGTCGTTAAATTTTCTACCTGGTCGTCCAAATAATACATTACAATCGACATGTCAAGCATATTGGCAGAATCATATCATTTTTACATATTGTTCAGGTAACAATTTGATTATCTTTTCGAATGGTTTTACAAGATTGCAAACTATATATATTGAATCAGACTGTGTGGCTGTCGATATCAACAGTTCTAATGGGTTTATTGCAGTGGCATTTGGTAACCATGTATATATATATAAACCAATCCATCAAGTTATGAAAAATCCTAAGTGGGTAGTTTGTTGCAAAATACATCATGATGAATCAAAGGTGAATAGTTTGAAATGGGGGGCTTCTAACGATATTATTATTGGCTCTCAATATTTATCCTTCTGGAGAATCTACGATGAATATGGTGACTATAAGCCAATTTTAATGTGGAATAAAAAACAACCTAAACCTGTTTATTTATGTAGCGTATCAGGGGATTCACAATTCGTAGTTAGTATTGGTAAATATGATAAATCTGTGAAATTTTGGAGACGGAATGTTATAAGTAGTGACCAAGTTATATTCCATTTGACTTTATTACCGCATCCTAATTTCGTTACCAATATAAAATGGAAAAAATTAATTCAACAATCTGAACCAGAATTAACATTCAATGCAAGTCAAACTTTATATACATTATGTTCAGATAAGAAACTAAGAGTATGGTCATGCCACGACATGGATTCTGAAAAGACTGTACAACACTGGGGTACAATAGAAATGAGTGATAAACAAAACTTTTGTAATATTATTGATAGTTGCATCATATCACAAACTTTACCAAAAGATTATAAATTACCATTTGAACTTAAAGATACTCCAGATTTGGTAATATTCAGCTCACCTGATGGTGAATGTGATGTACATGCATTAGAAAATTTATCGCATAATCCTCCAAAACCACTAAGTCAACGAAGATTAATTACAAATTATGTCAATAAATCATCATTCAACAGCAATCCAGAGTATTTATATTTTGCTGAAACCCAATTATATGATAACATTAATCAGAAATTATCATTTATTGTTCATGATTTAAAAGGTATTATTCGTCATTCAGTTATCGATGTGAGACATTTATTTGAATCACATAATAACATACCTGATACATTAGGTCAAATATTTACTGGGCACAATAAATCAATACAGAAATTAATTAGAAGTAGTGATGGTGAAGCAATGTTAACAGTATCGAGATTTTCAGAAAATTGTGTATGGTGTCCTCAGCAACTATCAAGTGGCGTTACACTTTGGAAGAAGAATATTATTATTACAGAAGCACCTGTAAAGCATGCAGTAGTGCACGAAAAGGGTAATTTAGTAATTGTATTATTGGAAAACTCGAAGATACAAGCATGGTGTTGTCCAAATACCAGCAGAGATATGGAAACTAAAAAGGCATATATTATTGCAGAATACGAACTTGTCTCCCCTATTGACACAAGTGATGTTGTATTGATGGTAAACACACCAGAAAAAGAACATAATCATGACCGTCATTTTATTGCTTTATTCTACAATAATGGATTTGCAAAAGCATTTGAAATTTCATTAGAACGAGGTATATCAGAGGTTCAGTCAGATGCACTTTCTATCCCAGAAGGAGATATACATCACATTTCTTGCATTGACCCAGTACACTCTACATATTTTAGTGATAGACCATTGATTGCTTTAACCTCAAAAAAGGGTATTACGAGAACTTATAAAGCAGTCGTAGATTTTGATAACAAATTAATAGACTGGGTGTTAACTCAGGAAATTACGACAGGTATCCAAAATGCATTATATGTAAGAGGTTCTTCGACGAATAAGTTATGCATTGTTGATTCCAGTGGGAAACAAATGAGTTTATGGGATTTAAAAAGAGGTGTTTTGGAATACGAAGAAAAGTATGAGGATACAGTAAAAGATGTGGATTGGACTAGTACTAGGTTTGGTCAAAGTATTGTCTCTGTAGGATTCACGGGTTACGTTTTATTGTATACACAGTTGAGATATGATTATACCAATAATACACCAAGTTATTTACCTATTGAAAAGATTGATATTACAGAACATACAGCACATGATATTGGTGACTCAGTTTGGATGAGAGATGGGACATTTGTTGTGGCATCTGGTAACCAGTTCTATATAAAAGATAAATCATTGGATCTTCAAGATGAACATGTCCACCGTTCGATCGGTTCCAGGAAAATATTATATAATGATATACTTCATTTAAACAGTGTTTTAAATGGTCCACTTCCGGTATATCATCCTCAATTTTTGATACAATCGTTATATTTTAACAAATTTCAGTTAGTTAAAGAGCTACTATTGAGATTATTTTTAGAAATGAGAAAAATCAATTTCGAATCTAAGGAGATTGAAGAACTAAAGTCAGACTTAAATATTGATAGCAACAAATTTTTGATATATAGTGATAAAGATTATCCAACTGAACGATTCCCTGATCCGTATCCTGAATTTAATAAAAATGTTTCTAATTCCCTTATTGAACTTTTAACGAAGACAACACTACCTTATTTAACTCGTCATCAACAGATGACATTGATGATTGTAATTGAAGCGGTTGATGAAATGACAAAAAATCAAAGTATCATGGATTATAATGGGTTATTATTCTTATTAGGGGTAAAATTATTCCATTCTCACAAAAACGTACAACTTGGATTGTCAATGAGAGATGTCACATGGGCTTTGCATTCTGATAATAAAGAAATACTTCTATCGACAATTGAAAATAATATCACATCTTGGAAAACAGCAAACGAGCTTCGGTTATCGTATTGGGTAAAAGAGGATGATCTAATTAAAACCTTTGAAAAGATTGCCAAGTTTGAATTTTCCGCTGGAGAAAAGAGAGATCCTAGTAATTGCGCCATATTTTATTTGGCATTAAAAAAGAAGCAAATCCTTATAAGTCTGTGGAGAATAAGTGTTGGACATCCAGAACAGCAGAAGATGCTGAAATTTTTGAATAATAACTTTGATGATCCAAGATGGAAAAAGGCTGCTCTGAAAAATGCATTTGTTTTATTGAGTAAGCACAGATATATGGACGCAGCTTGTTTTTTTTTACTTGCAGACTCTTTGAAAGATTGTATTAGTGTAGTATCTAAGCAACTCAACGATCTAGACTTAGCAATTGGTATTTGTAGAATATATGAAGGAGACAATGGTCCAATTTTAGCTGATTTTCTTCGTAGACAGTTTTTGCCAGAAGCTATTTTGAATGATGACAGGTGGATGGCCAGTTTTATTTATTGGAAGTTACGTAAACAAAATATTGCTATTCAAGCATTAGTTACGTCTCCTATTGAACTTGAAAATAACTCTGATTTAATAAAAAGAGAGAACTGTATAAATAAATCGTTCCTGGTGGAAGATCCTGCCTTATTAGTAATGTATAGGCATTTGAGAAGAAGAAATATTAGATATTTAATGGGTGCCTTAGAAGTTGATCAAACTGCGGAGGTTGAATTATTATTAAGAGTATCTGATATTTATTGTAGGATGGGCTGTAATTATTTGGCTCTATCATTGATCAAGAATTGGAAATTTATCGAATCGAAGAAAAAAATCGCAAAGGTTCCTGAAAGTCCTCAAAAAACGAGAACTTATTCCGGTATTGACACGATGGTTAGTGAACCAGTAACAACAAATAGAGTAAGGCCAAGTCTATTTGATGTCTTTGACCATAAACATTCATCTTCAAATATTCCGACTGCATCTACTAATAGTAAGCTGGAACCTAAGAGTATGTTGGATAGCTTTGCTCCTGACATTTCTACCTCGTCTTCTCGAAACATACCAGACGATTATTCACAATCTTCATCACAAAACCAACCAAAGAGTATGTTAGATGGCTTTACATCAGCTACTTCAGTGTCTGCTCCAAAACCTTTGTTGGATGAGTTTACGTTATCGAAAAATATACCTAAAAATATAGATGTACTAGATAGCAATGTTTCGGGGGCCTCCAAAGTGGTACCAAGAAGTTTATTGGATGACTTTACCACTGGACAATCAGAGATTAAACCAAATTCAAATAGTCAAAAACCAAATAATTTGTTAGATGACTTCCAGATAGATTCGCCACAAAATACTAATAAACCGATAACTAATCCATCCAAACCTAAAAATATGTTGGATGACTTTATGTAGAGATATTTAATCAATGCATTTATTATTATTACTATTATTATTCTATCTATGAGATATTTATTTAGGGTCAGAAAAGAATTTAGCGATATTTTTTCTTGTCTTCTCTTTTTGAGCTTCAATTTGAGCTTCGACAGATTCGATTTTCTGACTAATCACTTTATCAGTAGGATTTTTTTCTTTGCAAGCATTATAATCCTTCAATGCTTCTTCTAGTCTTTTTTTAGCTACATAACTATTACCCCTTCTGTAGTAAGCCTTTGCTTGATCCAAATCATCTGTATTCTCTAATTCTAACAAAAAAGTAGTGTATATAATACAATTATCATATTCCTTTAAATTGAAATAAACCAAAGATATGTTCAAATACAACTTAGCTTTTAAATTTGTAAATTTAATATTATTCTCTTTATCCATTTCTAATTCAGGAATAAATTCATTGACATATTTCAATGACTTTTTATATTTATATAAAGCATTCGTAAAATCCTTTTTTTTAAACAGTAGAGTACCAGATTCTTTAATAGTGTTTGTCGCATCATATGCTCCATCAACACTTTCTTGATCGAAGTGTGTATCATCACCTGGAGTTTCTTCGTATATATCACCACCGATAGTGTCATTACAAGCGATATATAAGGGCACATCCATTGAAGAATCCCAAATCCCACAGTCATCGATTTTAATACATGCTGCTGGGAATCCATCTTCATCAACTTTAGAATTTTCAATAGCACGGACTACATATTTACCATATAAAACTTTACCAAATTTTGAATGTTTACCATTCAAATGTGGTTGGGCACCCGTTGTAATAAAAAATTGTGAGCTATTGGAATTTGGGGTACCTATATTGGCCATTGCTAGTAAGAAAGGTTCAGAAAATTCACCTAAATTTTCATCATCAAAACTACCGTAACATTTCAAATCTTTTTCTGTATTTAGTTCTTCTTCAGTAGCATAGATCGAACAACCTCCTGTACCAATTTCAGAAGTCTTATCGAATTCATTTGAACCAAAAATAATATCACCACATTGTACCATAAAATTTCTAATCACACGATGGAAAAAGTTCCCTTTAAAAGTCAATGGTTTACCATCTATAACAGATATATCACCTTTACACAAATGTTCAAAGTTTTCAACAGTCTTTGGAGCTTCACTCTTGAATAGTTCACATACAATTCTACCAATTTTTTCATCTCCAATTGAGATATCTAAATAAACATATGAAATCTCAGACATCTTTAATAATCTTCTCTAAAAACACTAAATGCAGTGATTTTTTCTTCCCTGTCAATAGTTACTAATTCCTTTTCGCTGAATTTTCCCTTTTCAAATAGAAAGTTCACAAAGAAAGTTCATATTCATACAAAGCAATTCGATCTTTTATAGAATGTTCTTCTTATCATGATCTTTCAAATAATTTTCAGTGAATTCATTTTCCATATCGATGTGTTTACCCGGCTCACCGCGTAGTTTGAAGCTGGCAGTTCGCATTATTGACATCTAAAATTTCTGGAAACTAATTAGCCGGACAGGTGTTGATGAAGTGGAAGTATTTAAAGCTTAGAATGGACAAAACTCGAGATATTGAAAAGCTGAGGTAGAGATCTACACGGCATTTACGTTTCCAATTAACCCCATTCTTTAATTTAAGAGTATACTGATTTTTTTTTTCAATTTTGAAAGATTTAAGCACTCAGTTATAGAACTTTAGTGTGTCGAATATTTGGGTTAATTGTGGTGAGAGAGAAAAAAATAAAGATAGGTTGGACAATCAAAGTGGTATGGCATCTAGGAATATCACTGCTGTAGATCCAGTGACTATTGTTATTAAGGAATGTATTAAATTATCCAACCATATCAGACGCTCGGCTAACATTAGTAGCCAGTCAGCTGTTACTGTGATAATAGGTGGTGGAAGTGAAATATTTAGTGACCAAGTGGATTCAGGTAATAATGACCCATTCGATTATTTGTCGAGTAATTCAAGAACAGATTCTGGGGATCCGATACTATATGGACTATACCAACTGAGAACAAAACTAATCAATGTCACATCTATTGATGAAATAGATTCTTCAGAACTTTTACAACCATTTTTAATGATTATTAGAACTAGTTCAATACCAGGTTTTATTACTTCATTGGCATTAGATTCATTACAAAAATTCTTTAATTTGGATATTGCATTTGATAATGCATTAATTAAAGATGTACAACCTTATAGAGAAGTTGTGAATGCATTAACACATTGTCGATTTGAAAGTTCTAACCAAATTATTGATGATGCAGTATTATTAAAAGTTGTTAATTTACTACAATTGATATTGGAATCTCCTTGTGGAGATATATTGTCTGATTCTATCATGTATGATGTCTTACAAATTATAATGTCATTGGTATGCAACATGAAAAGAACAGAAGTATTACGTAAAGCTGCTGAATCTGCAATGTTAGTAATTACAATGAAAATATTTACGAAACTAAAGAATATTGAACCTTCACAATCAAATCATGTATATATTAATGATGAAGCTTATGCCCAAAATGAATTAAAAGGTGATACAATCGGTTCAACTCCAATGGAAGATTCATCAGATGAAATTAGTGTGTCTGAGAATGATACAATTAAAAGTGAAAAATTAGAAGTAGAAATTCAAGATGATCAAATTAATATAAAAGATGAAGAGGATTCCAAATCTATTGATCAAGAGGGGACAGATGATCCAAATTATGGTCTACTGCTTATTAAAGATTATTTAAATTTATTATTATCGTTGACCATTCCTGAAAAACAAGTAAAACATTCGGATAGCACAACGGTATTCTCATTATCATTATTAAAATTAGCCATAGAGATTTCAGGTGATTGTTTCTTGCTTCACCCACGTCTCTTTACGTTTATTTCTGATCCTATATTTAAATCAGTACTCTTTTTAATCCAGAATTCAAATAGTTTATCTATTCTACAATCTGTTTTAGAACTCTTTACTACTATGGTGATTACTTTAGGTAACAATTTACAAATGCAAATTGAATTGACATTCAACTGTCTATTTAATATTCTTTCCGATGATATCAATAAAACACAAAATATTGATGAATCTTCTAAAAGAAGTCCTGAAATAAAAGAATTGATAGTAGAGCAATTATCAGTATTATGGATATGCTCGCCGTCTTTCTTCATATCTTCTTTCATTGACTATGATTGTAATTTAGATAGAACTGATATTTCATTGAAATTTTTAAAATCTTTAACAACTTTATCATTACCTGAAACAGCTTCAAAGATTTCGGGAAGTGTGCCATCAATATGTTTAGAAGGTTTAATATCCTTTGTTGATGATATTTATATGAATATCCACGGTTTAGATAGCAAGGCCTATTTGGGAAATAAAACTAAACTAGATATTTTAAAACAAAGAGAACAAAAAACGTCATTTATCGAATGTGCGGAGGTTTTTAACAATAAACCAAAAAAAGGCATACCAATGTTAATTGAAAGGGGATTTATTCCATCCGATTCCACAGAAGATATTTCTAGCTTTCTATTTGAGAATAATAGTCGTATGAACAAAAAAACTATAGGTTTAGTATTATGTGATCCAGAAAAGACTACACTTTTACAACAATTTATTGATAAATATGATTTTAAAGATTTAAGGGTAGATGAAGCAATCCGTATTTTATTGACTAAATTTAGACTTCCTGGTGAATCACAACAAATTGAAAGAATAATTGAAAGTTTTTCTTCCAAATACGTTAAAGATCAAGAATATGAATTAAACAACTTGGATGGAAAGTCAGATGAGGATAAACAACTTGTTCAGCCAGATAGCGATTCTGTTTTTGTTTTAAGTTATTCTATCATCATGCTGAATACTGATTTACACAATCCTCAAGTTAAAGAACATATGTCATTCGAAGACTACTCAAGTAATTTAAGAGGCTGTAACAATTCAAAGGATTTTCCAGGCTGGTATTTGAATAAAATGTATTGCTCAATCAGAGATAAAGAGATAGTAATGCCTGAAGAACACCATGGTAATAAGAAATGGTTTGAAGATGCATGGGATAATTTAATCTCCTCTACCACAGTTATAACGGAGGGAACTTTGAAATCAACCAGCAGAATAGATAGTTTTAAACCTCTAGAGATTGCACAATTCGATGAAGCTGTATTTCAAAACATCGGTCCTCCTCTAATAAAAACGTTTTCTACCATATACCTCGAGACTACTGATACTCATGTATCTTCTATTATGTTAACATGTATCGAAAAATGTTCCTTTATTGCATCCTTTTTTAAATTTAAAGAAATTTTTAATAATATACTGACTGAATACACTAAATCAACCACACTCTTAGGCGTAGATGATATCGTTAATAATAAAGATCTAAAAAACGTTGAAGATATGCCTTTAGTAGATATATACGTAGAAAGTACAAATTCAACTATACCAGTGAGTGAAGTAGCGATTAGGTTGGGTAAATTTTACAAAGGACAATTATCTTTAAGTTCATTATTTAAAGTCATCCAAACCAATAATGACCCAAGCATGATAGATCATAATGTATTATCGACTATTATAAAAATTTTGTTAGTTTTATATGAAAAAAAGTTACTATCCCCAGATATATTTACTGATTTACAGAATAGCTTAAAAATAGGCCAACTACCCAAACCAGACTCAGATGTTACTATTAATAAAGTAAGAATCAACAGGGGTATTTTATCTGCATTTGCATCGTATTTAAAAGGTGATGATGAACCAACTGACGATGAAATTGAACTGTCATTAAAAGCGCAAGAATGTGTTCGTAATATTAATATTTCATCTTCTATGTTTGGTAATGAATCCTATTTTACAGTCAATTTTATTAAATTATTTTTGGATTCTATTCAAGAGAAGAAAACAAAGAGTAATTCTAGATACTTCGAATCAGAACTACTGTTTTTAGTTGAAATATCAGTTGCTTTATATTTGTTCTGTAAAAATGAACATGAATTAGGTAATGAACTTATACAGAAAATCACAAAGTTATCAGAAAACAATGGACTATCAAAACAAGGAATAAGAAGATTGGTAGCATATCGATTACTTTTGCTATCGATCTTGAAAGACCAAGAGATACTACTGCTGAAAATAATCAATGACGATATTATAAAGAAAAATGAAATATTTACATCGTCATTTTTAATGAGCACACAAGGATGTGAATTAATTACTAGATTACTAGATCTAACAGACATGTACACCTATAGAGAGGTCACCATCAGTGATGAAGGTTTTTGGAAACTATTAAGAAGCATCGTTGTTGGGAAAAAGCATACGTTAAGAGTATTCCAATATATTGAACAAGTTCTGAAAAGTAACTCAAAACTAATAGATAAGAAAAATTTCAATTGGATGTTAGGGTTGCTAGATGAAATATCGTCAGCTGGTGCTATTGGTAGAAAATGGGAACAAGAATACGATAATATGATTAAAAATGGAGAAACCGTTGAGAAAGAAAGTCCATACCAAGCAACTGTTGATATATCATTAAAATCAATTCATGTCACTGCAAGATTGATTGAAGATAAATCCAAGATGAGTTTCATAGGCACAAAGGAACTGTTAGCTTTAGTTCAAGTACTATCACATCAATGTATGAACCCATGTTATCAATTGAGAACATACGCAGTCAGTACATTGGAGATGACATTATTAAACACCGCAATTGTTGAATCGCTAGATGTTTCAAATATGGAGGAAATTATGAACGACGGCATCTTACCATTATTAGAACTTGAAGAAACTGATGAATGTAATATTGAAGCAGTTCCAGAAATATTGAAAATGATATCAAGTATTTACTTCACTTATGACAGTAAACAAAAAATCTCTCAGGAAGTTTATAATAAAATCATTGAATTATCTAAAAAATATGAAAATGATGATGAAGTAAAAACAGAAATTGAGAAATTGACTAAAGGAAAAGAAACTCTTTCTCAAGTTAGCAGCTAGCATATATAAGGTAAAGCATTTAATTTTTTATATGGTATTGAATATATTTATATATATATTGGTTAATGAATAATATTACATTTCTTTATACAAATTGAAGAAGTTAGTATTTCTCTTGTAACAGAGACATATATCTTTGTATGAAACTTTTATTTTAACTTGGTTCAAATAATATTTTATTTGCCTTGTTATATTGTATGTCATCTTCTAGTGAAGATCTCATATAATCTAATAGAACTAAACCTGCTGTCGTACCTGGAATAACTGCTAATGTTCTTCTAGTGAACCCTTTGTATAACCAAGATACTAAATTATTTGTATTTTTATGAATAAACTTTATATGACAGAATGTATCAACATAAGAATTATAATAAATGTGAAAATGTTTGGTATATGATGTTTTCATATTTGTTTTCGATAAATTAATTTTATATTTTTCAGAATATAATGTATAATTATTTGTCAATGATTTATTATACATATCAATTGCTTCTAATCTTGAGAAATGAACTTTTTGAATTTTAATAAATGGATATTGTATTACTTGTAATAAAAATGCAGCAGTAACACCACCAATGAAAACGAACGATCTTGATATCCATTTTTCTTCTTTTGCTGATACAAACTTTTCAGTAATTTCATTCAAATTTTCAAGTGTAATTGAATTGTTGTTGTTATCTGAAGGGAAAGTTGTATCAATTCTTTTTTGAATTTTATTTTTGAAACGTCTATAACTATTAATTAATGTAATAAAATTTGCAGATATTTGACCTCTAATGAATTCAAAAGTTGTAAAATAAATTGCAAAACCTACTGATTCTTTTATCACGGATAATGTAAATCCACTAAAACAACCAATTAGACCAATTTCTTTTAATTTATCAAATCCAAAAATCCAAAGATTATTATATTTTTTTAAACTTTCAAAAATTTCTACAGTAGATGATCTTGCATAAATTGCATCAATCGGAGTTGATACGATTGCTTGTGCGAAACCTGCTAATAACCCAGATTTAAATACATTCCATGGGCTATGTATGACAGTATGATTTATTGAAGTAAATCTACTCTTATCTTGAATATTATTCGATGAAGTAGAATAGGTAAAATATATCAATGAATTTAAATAGGTGGAATATAATATTATACCAGTAGCAGAATTTACTAATAACGGTGGTAATAATCTATCGGGTATAACTTTCCAACCATATTTATTTAATGCTTTTGTTAATATACCAATTGATGAATTACTTAAAATTGAAGTATATTTTTGAGTATTAATATATTTTTTATTATTTGTGTTAGAAACAGTAGCAACGGTAGTATTATTTTCACCAGTTAATATAATTCTTAAATAATGAATATAATCAAATCTTGCAGGTTTAAATAATTTAACAGGAGTACGTAAATAGAATGTAGTTAATTGATAAACAAATGATCTTCCACCAGCGGTGATAGCACCAATAAAAGTTGATTTTGGTGAGTTTTTATTATGTTCATTATTATTTGGTAAATATTTTTCAGTATCATTATCTTTCACAGTCATATCACCATACCTAATGCAAATAAGCTATCTACAGAATCTATCGTGTTTTTTTTTTTGGTCTGGTAACTATATAGTATCTTCATTGATATATGTGTGTGTGTGTGTGCTTTGTTTCATTGACTCTTTTAAATGAATACCCAACTGTGACAAGTATTAGTTCAAGTAAGAATTGATAATGTCAATGAGATCATATTGCCTTGAATTAAATCAAAAGATATCCAAACCTAGGGTATCTTACAAAACCCAAACTCCAGACCTATACAAAATAGTGAAATAAAAAAAAAAGGTAAAATAGTTAAATTTGAATAACCGTAATAATCGGTATCGGGTTCACTAAGAGACTAATAAATAGTCTCTCGTGTCCTACGATTGCACTCAACAGACCTTGTCACGCATGACGGAGTGTACATGTAACAAGTCAAACATTGTAGCCGTTGCCGTTCCCATTCAAAATCTCTGTGGCAAGATTTTGCTTGATTTCTTATGACAACGCTAGCAAGTTAGAGAGGGTACCCTCCAACTTACTTTTTAATCAGTTTCCACCGATTACCCTCACAGGTCTTTCTTGTGAACATTGCTGCTCACAAGATATCTGTGTAGAAAATATTATAAAATATTTTTAACACAGAACTGCTGTATTTCACCGAATTTCCCACCTGATCGTTGAGTACGGTTAGTTGTGGCTCTCCGTACTCCATTTGTAAACAGGTTTCTTAATCGTAGGAGCTACAACTATTCAATCTTACCTATTTTTTTGGTAATCATTAATTTCGAACCATAGTAAAGTTTTGTATTGTTGCCAATTAAACTATACAGGCTCGATTTTAAAAACTGATTTTGTGATATAAATGGGTCTTTTATTCACTAAAAAGACTTTTAATCTGGGAAGC
>JAJLTL010000054.1:0-70016 GCA_030568135.1 Vanderwaltozyma yarrowii
GCTAATATACTGTCAATCACCATCATATTAAGAATACTCTTCTATTCTCATATATATTTCGTACCAACATAGGGTCAACAGCGTTGCTTTTTGCTGTTCTTAATGTAGTGGAACTAGCAACAGTTTGAAAAAATATATTTTTGGTCTGAGAATCAAGAATAGGTTTATTAGGGAAAGACAGATTGGTGTGCTCTTGTTCAATAGCCTCGTTAGTCAAGGAGAGAAGAGCCGACATACAAATACCACCACTGTTTGGTTATTAGCAAACCCCATATGATGTGATGTATATTATTGGTTGGGTTACTTTCTATGTTACGAGACGAGAATTCAACTGAATGCATGGTATCATCTTTTATATGTTCCAGTAGTGTGATTTACATTTTGTATTAATATTAATATTATAGAATACATTGTATGTTACAGAACTATAAATGAACGTAGAAAAAATCTAAACTAGCACCTACACAAATAACAAAGAAATAACTAAAACAAACTAAATCAAACCAAATATCTCTACCTCATGAACTGAAAATACTAAACCAATGCATATTTCCCCTTTAACAATAACCATACTGTATAGCATATAGAATCATCTATCTCGTAATTACTATACTGTCATGATAAATTACAGCTGTATTTTATTTGTCTACAATAAACAATAGTAAGTAGTCTAAAAGTTTACTTTCTCAAACCTCAGTTTTTGAAGATTTGTATTTGCAGTAAAATACCCCATAGCACATTAGCAAGTAAGTAACAAGACATGGAGTAATAATTGTTCCATAAATACTAGCCTTTATTATGTTGAGATTAGATATAGATTTCTTTGCATTCTGTGCATCCAAAATGTAATTAAGGGCGGTGCATATTACTATAGGTGCTCCAAGGAAACCTCTCATTATAGCATTTCTTCTAGAGTCGAAATTTGTCTCCAATCTCTCCTCTATTTTGCTTATCAACATAGCAGCTTTGGCACTTATCTCCTCTTTTTCTTTCACTTCAGATTTAAAGTCATATTCTGGAAGTTTTTTACCTTCTATGCTCGATTCATCTGTCAAAGTACGACTGCTACAGACGGTGGAAAATTCATTATTTTCTATGGATGTGATATTATCTTCAGTGACTGAGGACATTTTCTCAAAAACATTCCGAGACTTATCGATATATCGAAAGTATTGTTTTTTACAATACCATGAACTTTTTAGCTTGTCATGAATGTCTTGTAATTTTTCTACCCAGTCATTAATAATATATTCATTGTATTTATTTATCATATGGATAATATAATATAATAAATAATAAGAATTAAATTTTCCTAAGAGATCGAGCTGCTCTTTAAAGTTA
Source organism: Vanderwaltozyma yarrowii (assembly GCA_030568135.1). Classification (NCBI taxonomy): domain Eukaryota; kingdom Fungi; phylum Ascomycota; class Saccharomycetes; order Saccharomycetales; family Saccharomycetaceae; genus Vanderwaltozyma; species Vanderwaltozyma yarrowii. The sequence continues at coordinate 1,342 of JAJLTL010000054.1, forward strand.
CCTTGATCTCCTAAAATGTTTTGCTTAATATAAGAACCCGTTGTTATTATAATATTGTCATAAACATAAAAACAATTATCTTCAAAATATATTTCAGGGAGCTTTTTATTAAAGTTAACAACAAAATTAATAGTTTTATATTTAATTTCTTTAAGATTCATACTTTGTTGATCATTTTCATTTCCCTTGATACTTGCTTTATTTATACCTTTTTCTTCTATTTTGTTATTTATTTTTGAAATCAACATTATTACCTGTTCTTCAGTTATATTCTCATAGTTTATCCATAATAATGAGTTGGGACTATTTAAAAAATCATTAAATTGATCGTCATTGATTGTATCCATACCACTACTAGAATGATATAACGACAAAACATTTTCTTGTAAAGTATACAATTCAATTACTGACATTTTAGAGTTAATAGTATATGAATACTATTAGTTTTATTGAACAAACAAAATAAGTTTTACAAAACAAATGATATAAAAGAAGAGTTATGGTATATTATAGTAATTGTTTTCTGATATCAGTATTTATATTTCCCAAAAACCATATTTGTGACACAAATTGAATATAAAAGTTACTCAAAAATTGACAACGTACTATTGCTCAAAAATAGTAACACAACTCCGCCCTAACAAACAATATTCTTGTGACACACAATATATTACAATATTACCAGATATTTGGTGGTAATATACAACTTTATAAATTGGTGTGTCATCTTTTGAGCACTTGAGCAGCTATATTCTTGATGGCTGAAGTATGATTTACCTTCCGACCAACCAAAGCTTAAATGACAATTAATATAAAAAGAATTACATTATTTAAATGTTAAAGACTGGGATAGAATAATTAATATCAGAGAGTAGTATCATATGTTAGCAGTATACATGTGTATATTATTGGAAAAACAATCATAATTAATCCAAGAACATGATAAATTCATGTAAAATAAACTGTACATTCATATTCATGCTGTTGTAATTGTTGTGATTGTTAAAATATAAGATCTAATAATGGAATTTTATAATTATCAATCTTTATATCGTTGTCTAACTTTGTTACTAATGCTGTTATACAGTTTCTCCAAGAAAAATAAATTTTGAAAGCCAGACGATATGTTGTTATTCTAGAGATTATTTGATCTTCAAAATGAATAAACAAGGACTATGTAGTAAATATACATATTGTACCAATTATATAGTTCATAAAGATATAAATAAGAAATTTTGAAAGGTGAATATTTACAATCAGTAAAAAGTGAATATAGGCCATCCTGACCGGAAAGATTATGGTCACTATGATGTAGAAGCTTTAATTGCATATATCCCAAATAAATATGAGTCAAAGATCAGAACTTAAAAGAGTTGGAATTGTCACAGTTTTATAAATATTAATAGATAATTTGTGACAATTTACCTAAGGAAGTAAATTCAGAACAATAAAGTTGTGGGGTCTTGGATACGAATAAGATTAAAACTCACCTGATAATATTTATAATAGTAATATTTGACAGAATCTGTTCGACAATTAATTAACATTTGTTTAGAATTGATCTGGCTTCTCCAGAAAGGATCCATTTACATATATACATATATTCATACATGTGTCTACCAGTTTAGTTGTAGTTGCACTTTGACGGTTTTCCGATATCTTGATACTGGACACGTTACCCGCGCTCGCTGGTAATATCGCACATTCTTTAGTAGATATTTGTATAAAAGAGTAAGCCTTTCGAATCTTGAACGGAATCTCTTGCTCTTGATATATATAAAGTATAAGGTGTACATTTGTCAATTGCATACTGAATATACCATTTCTCAAGGGAAACAACATTACAGTGTAGGGCGCTTCCACATACATGTCGTTTATCACATCTGCTCCAGGTAAAGTTATCATATTTGGTGAACACTCTGCTGTTTATAATGAACCAGCAATTGCTGCAAGTGTCTCTTCTTTAAGAACATACTTACTAGTAGATCACATAGAAAACTCGGATTCTATCATATTGGATTTCCCAGATATCAAGTTCTATCATGAATGGTCTCATGTGGAATTCACTAATATCCTCCAAGCTACAAATGTTCTAGACATCGCCAGGAATGACACGCAATCTCTATCTACAGATCTTATCGATTTACTAGAAGAACATGCATTGGCAAGTTTGAAAGATTCGTTACATTATTCAGCAGCTTTTTGTTTCTTATACTTATACATTTGCTTATGCTCAAATGTTAAAGGTATAAAATTCACAATAAAATCTACATTACCAATCGGTGCAGGATTGGGTTCAAGTGCTTCCATCTCAGTAGCACTATCTCTAGCAATGTTGAAATTGGGGAATACAATTACCTCAACAGATAAAATTTCTTCACAAGATAAATCATTGATAAATAAATGGTCTTTTATTGGTGAAAAATGTATGCATGGTACTCCATCAGGTATCGACAACGCAGTTGCTACTTACGGTAATGCAGTGTCATTCAGGAGAACAGAAGATGGTTCTACAAATTTCGATATTTTAGAACAATTCCCGGAAATTCCAATGATTTTAACTTATACAAAAATTCCAAGATCAACAAAAACATTGGTTTCCAATGTACGTGAATTATATAATAAGTATCCATCTATTGTTCAGCCAATTTTCACTTCAATGGGTCATTTAGCTAAGTTAGGTGGAGATTTGTTAAGTAATTTAAATGATAATAACTATTCAGATCTATTAGAATTGATTCGTGTTAATCATGGTCTATTAGTGGCACTGGGTGTTTCTCACCCAGGTTTAGAAACAATTAAACATTTAAGTGATACTATGGAATTAGGTGAAACAAAATTAACCGGTGCAGGTGGTGGCGGTTGTTCTTTAACTATCTTAAAGAAAGACATCGCAAGAGATCAAATCAATTCATTCAAAAATCAATTGGAAACTCAACATGATTATGGTACTTATGAAACAGATCTAGGGGGCATAGGCTGTTCATTTGTCACTTTAGAATCCACTACTCCTGGGCAGTTAAATGAAATTCATCAAATATTCAATGAACAAAAAACTACGAGAGAAATTATTGATAAAATTTTATTACCAAGTGATTCTGGATTACCATGGATAATTTGAAGAAAAGATGATTCTAATTTTCATCAACTTATTATAAAAGAAAAAAATGTACCATATTATTATTTAACTTTTTTTTGTCCTTTGTATAAATAATTTTTTATCGTATTACATATTAATTATTACGAAATTTTTTGCATCTATCTATATACCTCTATTAAAATACACTAAATCAATTTTCTTACCATCCTTTTGTGATTTATCTTGTAATCTATCTTCTAATTTTGATAATTTAATTGCTTGCTTTTGTGGGAAAACACCAAGAGCAAATGGTAGAACACTAAATAAGACAACCGAGATTAATCCTAAATTTGTTAAATTTTGTATTCCTACTGATTTTCCTTTCAAGAAACCTTTCTGTAATCTGATTAAAACCAATGGTGGGATAACCATTACCGGTGTTGCATTTATTATTCTACTCAATGCAGTTTCACCAACAGCAATAAATGCAGCTTTCTTAGATTTCCCAACTTCATCACCATTTTCATCGAATACAGAAATACCATTTTTAATTTCATTACCTCTCATCAAGAAGACATTAACGATACCTGCACTTACGACTGCGGCAAATGGTACCAAACGACCTAATACTAACCTTGTACTTGGAGTAATATTTTTCAATCTTGGTACTAATTTATTTAAACCCACAGCAACACCACAAGAAGCAGTAACTGCCACGGTATAATTTGTAATCAATTGTTTTGTTGACATTGGATCAGATTTATTTGCGTTAGCTGAATTAACAGCTACATTTAAAGATTGGTTTGCCCATTGCCAGAATAAAGTTCCTGCAGTACCTAAACCTGGTGTTAACATACCTGCGGTAACCAACAAATTTGAAATAACATTACTTGACATACGGAATGGTAAGAAAACAGTAGTACCTGTATCTGGATGTACAGTGGAATCCAATTGTTTCTTTGCTTTCCAAAAAGCAGGTGTAGTATCTTTTAATTCACCGTGACGATATGAGCTAATAATTTTTCTTGCTTGAGTTAAATCATTCTCTGTGGTTAATAACATAGAAGGATCTGAAATTTCAGCACAATGACGCACTCTACCCCAATATGTGCTTAAATCATATTTTGATTCAGGTAAAGAAACAGGACCAGATACCGATGAAGCCATTTTTTATGCCAAGTTAATAACTTAAAATAACGAATACTATATGTAGGGATGTGTTAGCCAAAAGTAACTAAAGAAAGTATACTAAACTAATTATAAAACAATATAAACTATCAAGATTGCAACTGCAACTGCAAATGCAACTACACTAACCTATATATATATACCATCGAACTATGACTAAACTTCTTCTCATCCACCGTATATCCTATAGCTTCCCTCTACGTAATGTAATTTTTCAACATGTCGACTGCCGACCGCTGCCGGCATTTCACCGTGCTCCCGCGCCGGCACCGCCCTGAAAATCACACAAAACCCTAACTGGAAAACTTTTCACCATTTCGAAAAATAAAATTTCAGATTAACTTAGTGGGAAAAGTTGTGAAAAAGTTGTGAAAAGTATAAAAAGGCGGTAGTTTCTCGATTTATTTACTCATTAAATATTAGTTATATTTTCTAATTACTTGTAAGTTATGCTATTACTTATTGTTTAGTTTTTTTAAAAGGGTGATACAAAAATATGCATTCTATTCACTGTGCCATCTGTTTTAATAGATGATCAGAGGGGAAAAGAAGAGCTAGAACAATCCCACGGTCGTGAACGTACCTCATATTGTCCGAGACATGTTTTGACGAATATTTTCTAGTCTTTGATTAGAATATATTTGCTAAGGTCTGGGTCGATAACTGCGTGAATGATATATTCCACCCCCCCCTATAAAATCTTTTTTTTTTTAATATTTAATCTCATTATATAGTAAACCACAGTCTAATCTACTTCTCTTGCTATATCGTATTGGTATCTTTGGGTTTGATAATGTTAGTTTCTGTTATATGCAAAATAATATTCGGCATCGCTAGCAGTTGGCTACAGTTGGTGGAAATTTTACAAAGCCGGGTAAGACCCTTGAAAAAATTTTTCTAAGCTCATCGCAAAAAATGTTTAAACTATTTTGTATGTAATAAGATAGAAGTATATGGATATTAAATGTTATAATCTATATTAGTAACTATTCAATTACAAATATTATAATACTATTTCAGCAAGATCTGTAGAGGTATTTGTATTTCACATATTGTTAGTTTTCTAAATAGAACAAGATAACTATTACTCATACAACTATGGCTGAAGATAAATCTCAAGTGAAATTAAGATTCTTCACTCGTGAAGAAGATGAATCTTTACATGTTCAGGATACTCCAATGTATGCTCCGATCTCTTTGAAGAGATACGGTTTGTCTGAAATTGTTAACCATCTATTGGATTTCGAAAAACCTGTACCATTTGATTTTTTGATCGATGGTGAATTATTGCGTGTTTCTTTACAAGAATATTTAACAAAGAAAGGTCTTTCAAGTGAAACTTTCTTGAATGTCGAATATACTAGAGCTGTCTTACCACCTTCATTTTTAAGCAGTTTCAATAACGAAGATTGGATCAGTTCGTTGGATGTCGGTGACAGTAAATGTATTGTTAGTGGTTCTTATGATGGTATCGTTCGTACTTGGAACCTTTCAGGTAAGATCGATAAACAATATAGTGGTCATTCAGGTCCAATTCGTGCTGTCAAATATATTTCAAATACTAGATTAGTCTCTGCTGGTAACGATCGTACTTTACGTCTTTGGAAAACTAAAAATGATGATTTGAAAAATGTTAACTTAAACGTTACAAATGAAGATGATGATGATGAAAATATTGAAGATGGTAAGACTTTGGCTATCTTAGAAGGTCATAAAGCCCCTGTTGTCTCTTTAGATATCTCATCAAATTCAAGAATTTTATCAGGTTCTTATGATAACAGTATTGGGTTTTGGTCAACTATATATAAGGAAATGACTGTAGTCGATCCAATGGAAGAATTAAACGGTGACAGTAAAATGTCCACTGCCGCTAGAAAGAGAAGAAAGTTAACTATGAAAGATGGTACTATCAGAAGACGTGCCCCATTATCATTATTAGAATCACATACTGCTCCAGTCGAACAAGTTTTGTTCGATAAATTGGATAACACTGTTGGTTATTCCGTTTCACAAGATCACACTATCAAAACATGGGATCTGGTCACAGCTCGTTGTATCGATACAAAAACTACATCATATTCATTGTTATCATTAGCTCAATTACCAAAATTAAATTTATTAGCATGTGGTTCAAGTGCAAGACATATCACTTTACATGATCCTCGTGTAAACTCCTCTTCTAAAATTACTCAACAACAATTAGTAGGTCATAAAAACTTTGTTGTATCATTAGATACTTGTCCAGAAAATGAATATATGTTATGTTCAGGTTCTCATGATGGTACAGTTAAAGTATGGGATGTAAGAGCTACCTCTCCATTATACACTATCACAAGAGAAGATGCATCAGTTGAAAAGGGAGTCAATGATAAAGTATTTGCTGTTAAATGGGCCGAAAAGGTCGGTATTATCAGCGGTGGTCAAGATAAAAAGATTCAAATAAATAAAGGTGACAACATTTTCAAAGCTTAAACAGAAATGATACTTACTAATAGATCCCATCGAATATAATAAATGTAAACTAGAAATAAGACTTCATAAATTAAATAGAGTATTTATAATATAATAATCCGAATATTTTTGAAACAACATCCTGAGAAGATTCAGCCTAATCTCATCAATAAAGTTGCAAATAGAATCGAACTTCTGGTAGCAATGCACAAAATAAAATCACAGTAAAAATTTACATTACAAACTATACATATACTATCTTTGAAGATAATGATCACAACATCCTCATTTCATTATCTTATTCCTTTATTATCAATGCTCAATAAAACACTTTCTGGGGCATGGCATATCCGATCTGGATGTTTTTTTTTTCATTCTTGTGAACTGTAACCACTTTCCATTATTAAGATCCTTTGGTGTGTTACACTAGCACTCATTAGTTGCGAATATATATATACAAATACATATATATGCGTGTATGTATTCAATCCTAGACAGTATTATTGTACAATATGTGGTTTGCAAGTTATTTACCAAACTATCTTACTGTTAAAAGTGTAATCCCTGATACACCTGCCCAATTTCAATTGGAAAATGATTCTAACGTGAATATAACAGTACCAGAACTGATTAATAAATTCGTTCCAGAATTCAAAGATGGTGCTAATTCGTTATTGCATCCTTATCTGATTAATGGCCATCTACAAACTGCATATGCTTCAATTAGGTCGTTCCAACGTATAGATCAAGTGACATACAAGAGATTAGTTTTAAATTATAAACATTGTGGGGAAGGTACAGTTGATTTTGTCATTAAAGACACATTACCTGGTGAATTACCACATACTCCACAATTTCAAAAAAATTTACCTTCAGATACCCATTATTCATTCTTTGCACCAGATGATTCCAGATTAAAATCTGAAGATAATAAGCCATTGCTTATTGTTTTGCATGGATTGGCTGGTGGTTCATCAGAAAGTTATGTTAGATCCTTAGTACACAACATTACCAATAACTATGGATTTGAAGCTTGTGTGCTAAACGCTAGAGGCTGCTGTGAATCAACAATTACAACACCTCAGTTATACAATGGTGGTTGGACAAATGACATACGGTATTGTGTGAATCAGTTACGTACCATGTATCCTAATAGGAAATTTTACATGGTTGGTTTTTCTTTAGGGGCATCTGTATTAGCCAACTATTTAGGGGAAGAAGGTACAAAATCACAAATATCTTGTGCTGTAACTGTAAGTGTGCCATGGGATTTAGCAAGATCTGCATATTTTATCAATAACACAAGATTGGGAAGTATTTTTTACTCTCCAGCACTATGCAAGAGTTTAATCAATTTAACGAACAAGCATCTAGATGATCTATCGAATAATGAAAAATTCAAAATGATATACCGTTCCAAAATTGATAGTATCAAGACTCTAGAACAATTTGATAATTGCTTTACTGGTCCTTTATTTGGTTACAAAGATGGACACGAATATTACAAGGATGCCTCTCCATATCAAAGAATCCCTGGTATACGAACACCATTAATCTCGTTGAACGCAATTGATGATCCTATCACTGGTGCAGATTCATTCCCAGAAAAAGAAATAAAAGAAAATCCATATACTATGTTAATAAAAACAGATATAGGTGGCCATGTTGCTTGGTTTGAAAGTTCAGCAGGTAAAAGATGGTACACAGAACCCATCTGTAAATTGTTAAGTTCTTTCCACAACGAAATTGCGAAGAAACAATTAATGTGTGAAGTGGATAATAGTAAATTACCAGTACCAGCACATCCATATGTCATGACAACATATCGTGATGAGTTAAATATCGATATATAAACTATATAAACTTCATATTCCATATTATTTAAATTCTATTACTTGCATATATCACTTACATACCAATATTTCATTCTACGGCGAATACGCCCTGCCCTATTTGAAAAATTCTACTTCAGGCAAAGAGATGAGCTTTAAATCGAACCTACATTAATAAGGTAGTTGTTTCAATGGTATTGTATGAATACTCTATTAAGTGCAGTTATACTATACCTAAATTGAAATACATATTATCCAATGCATGAAATATTAACTATTTCAGTATCTCAGAGGTCAAACCATCTGGCAACACAATTTTTTAATGGTCAAGAAGCCCAACTTTATTCATCTGCTGGGAAATTGAATGACAGTAAGGTATTTTTGAATCCAACAATTGACAGATTATCCAAAACCGTATCATACTCTCCACGTGTACAATTATGGGATGCTAGAACCGGTAATGGATCTTTAGGAACCCATCAATATTCAGAGACTGAAGACCATTATGATTTTGATAAGGAACCTTCTTCAATAAATAATTTGATGGTTACTCATCCTAGAGTGCAGAAATCTGAATATCAAGCTGCTCTAGATTCTGGTTCTTCATTACCAGAATTAAATACTGAAAATACAAAATATTGGTCAGATTATTCAAGACTGATTTATCCACCAAATAGTTTTAATAGTTTAACAAATTGGTACCACGACATCGATAATCCAAATTTACCTGATTATGAAAATTTAAAACAGATAAAGTTCGTAGATTATCAAACTGGGTATGATGAATTTAATGATAATTATTCCATGGATTTTTTTGATATCAATCTGCATCAACAGTTAGAACAATCTGATTCGATACAAGGTTTTAATTTAGTTACCGATTTGGATAATGCATGGGGAGGCTTTTCAAGTGCTTTATTATTAGAATTGAAAAATGAACTTCCTAAGTCTACTGTGTTTACTTGGGGCTTTAATGAAGACGATCCACTAACTGCAACTACGAAAAAAGATCAATTAATAAGGAAAAACTCATTACCAATGATTTCAAATAAATTGAAAGCTTCTATTAATCTAATACAAGAATCCCAGCTGTTTATTCCATTATATGCTAATTCAACTTTAACTAATTGGGAATTAGCAGGTCTAATGTGTAAAGTTTTTGATTCTGTAAATTCTGTATTCTCACAAAATGATTCTGAGCAAAGAAAGTCCATGGATTACTTTGTCAATTGCATTACAGATGGAGATAGTAGCAGGAATATTGTATCCAATATTACTGAAGATGGTAATACAAATCCAACGTATTCATTTTACCCAAGAATAATTCCATTCAAGAATAGAAGAGCAGATACACATGAATTTTCCAATTGTAAAGTAATAAGAAGCAATAGCAAACATAACGATAATGATAATGATAAGGACAAGTCACAAGAAATAAATAAATTCACTAATATTAAAAGTCTGAAGACATTCTCATACGTTCCTTCAGATACAATTCCAAAAGAATATACTGGGAACAAAGATTGTACAATGAATTTTTCAAGCACAGAAGTTTGCAGAGATGTTTACAAGCATTGGAATGATGTAGTAACGAGATACTTTCGTAATGATCCAAATCGTGAAGAATTAAAAGAACAACTTTCCACCGTTGCTGCAAGTTATGAACACAGTTGGTACGATGATGAGGATTCAGGTGATGACGATTATTAATCTATTTAACAAGCATCTAATACAACACTATTCTAACTGTATAGATATCTATATAACCGTATATATATTCACATTAATGTATAGTTTAAAAGGATCAATAATGAAGTATTTACCCATTCACATTTTTGTTGTTACTATGTGGAAGCGATGAGCTTGTAAGTAATTGAAAAATTATTTGTGCTGGCAATGATAGAAATATTTGTTAACGTTAAACAAAAGTATGTATTAAAATTTGGTAATAAATGTTATATCCTAAACAATCTAATGCATGCTGAGAAGAATCATTAGTTCAATCAATTGGATGATGCCCTCGAATAAAGTCATCGTTATTGCTGGGACCACAGGTGTGGGGAAATCACAATTATCAATTCAGTTGAGTAAGAAATTTAATGGTGAAGTTATTAATTCTGATTCCATGCAAATGTATAAGGGAATACCCATTATCACAAATAAACATCCTATGGATGAACGTGAGGGAGTTCCCCATCATGTAATGAACCATGTCGCTTGGACTGAAGAGTACTATATTCATAGATTTGAAGAAGAATGTTTAAAAGCAATCGAAGATATTCATAGCAGAGGGAAAGTTGCTATCGTAGTTGGTGGTACACATTATTATCTACAATCTTTAGTCAGGAAAAATATTAACCTTAATGACGAAACAAGGGAATTGACAAAAGAAGAAAATGATATTTTAAACAGTAATGATCCTCAACTTGTATTTAATACGTTATTAAAACATGATCCTACAATTGCTGGTAAGTTTCATCCTAATGATACTAGAAGAGTACAAAGATTATTAGAAATATATTATAAAACGGGAGAAAAACCTAGTGATACTTATGCACAACAAGAAACAAAATTGAGATACGATACATTATTTCTTTGGTTATACAGTAATCCTGATGAACTAAATAAAAGATTGGATGATCGTGTAGATGTTATGTTGAAAAATGGTGGTATGGAAGAAATAAATGAACTGTATACCTATTTCAAGGAAAATAAATTTACTCCTGAACAATGTGAAAACGGTGTCTGGCAAGTTATTGGATTTAAAGAATTTTTACCTTGGTTAAAAAATGAACCAAAATCATCGTTAGATGAATGCATAGATAGGATGAAAATTAGGACAAGACAGTATGCCAAAAAACAAGTTAAATGGATTAAGAAATTATTGATTCCAGATATCAATGGTGATATATATATACTGAACGCTACCGACTTAAGTAAATGGAGCAATAATGTTGGTGATAGATCTGATAAAATCACACAAACTTTTATGGAAAATAAACCAATTTCAGACTCTAGAGCCCCAGCTGAATTGGAACACTTACTTGAATCAAACGAAGATGAGGAAAGTACTAAAATTACTGATTTTAAGCATTATACTTGTAATATATGTCGTGACCAAAATGATAAAGAATTGATTGCAGTTGGAAGTAGGAATTGGCAGATTCATTTGAAAGGTAGAAGACATAAATCTAACTTAAATAGAGGAAAGAAGAAAGCTGAATATGAGAAGTATAAACAATTAAAGAAAGAGGATTCATTATAAAATGATTTGATTTTGCATTATAAATTAGGTGATATTTTCTAGTAGGTAGATTCATATACACTATAAACCTAAATAATTTAAATTTGACAATTATATTATGGACAAAACAGTCTTCCCCTAGAAGAAGATATTTCATAGCAATCTGAAGCATTATTATAAATTTCTGCTTGAACATTATTATCTGAGGTATTATTATTTGATTGCGATAACATTTTATTATCATTGAAATTTATTGTATTCTGTATTTTTAAGGATTCAGCTCTCTGTAAGGAAATATCATCTAAGCTAGAAATAGGCAAACCATCAGAAGCATATTCCTGTAGAATTTCTTTATTTAATGGATTCTTAAGTTCCTGCAGTAAATTTGATATGTTTGTTACTTTTGATCTTAGCGATTGGGAAGAATATGGAGATGGGTATGTACTTTCTCTATTCTTACCATCATACCGTGTTCCATAAATTTTCTTTAAGTCTTTTACTGTAGGAGCAGAAGATATTGTATGTTTAATTGAGGTTGTATTAATTGTAGCATATTTTTGGAAGCTATTCATGGTCAAGAATTCATTCCCACCACTATTAGTAGTTTCAGCATTTTTTTTACTGTATTCAAAGAATTTATCCTTAAATGAGACATTTTGTCTCGAACCAACAATATCGTCATCACTAGTTCTTCTTGAACATTTCAATGTATCTATTAAATGTTTATTTTTAGGTTCACTGTTGGAAAAGACAGATACCAATTCATCACTTGTAAACAATATATTTTGTTTCCTTTTGTTCTCTACATTATCTAAGTACTCCTGTGATCCAATATATTTAGCAGCAGCAAGATGAAAAGTATAATAGAAATCGTTTTTATCAGGACAAAGACAAATGTCTAAATATTGAATTCCTGAATACAGAAAGGAATCATCAAATTTATCGAACAGAATAGATAAATAATTTTTTTTCACCGAAGAATCTTCCATATCATCAAGGAATTGAAGTAGATTATAGAATTGACTGTAATTATATGCCAATGATGCTGCTCTACCTGTTTCTGTGATTTTAATAATGGCTTCAAACTCAGATGGAACATATTTTATTAATTCATTACAAAGTTCCAATGAAATCACTGCTTGTGGTAAAGCCTCTATTATTGATATTATATTTAATTTTAATTCTCTAATTTCAATATTACTATTTTCATTTTCTATTCTTGATATTAATTCAAAAAGAATATCTGATGTTTGTGATCTATAATATATTTTATAGTTCAGATCTGTTATTGTCATCCTACATTGTTCAACAAGATTACTGTTTGATATATTATGCATCTGGAAATTAAGTATACGTTTCATCATATCCAATACACTTAAACCAATAATACTAACGTTTGATAAAAGTAATGTTGATATTAATTTCAAAGTTATTATTGGTTCAGTTTCATATTTCTGAAAATTATTCATTTGTCTTAATAATAATATCAATACTATGTAGCGTAATTGAACTGGTATATTATCACAAACAAATAATAATAAATCAACGTTAGGAGTTAAACTTAAATTAACTAACAATTGACGAATTGAAAATGTCAATTTATCTGTTTCTGTTGTATTGAATATTTTCTTCATACATAAGACTGTTAAATCATCATCATTTAAGTCATTGGATGATGTACTATGAATTTTAATAATTTTTTTAAATTCTTTTGGGTTAATAATATTCGTATCAATATTTGAACATTTAAAATTCTCAAATTTACCTTGAAATTTTTTTAAACAATAATTTACTGATATTGGTATTAAATAACTTGTAAATTGATTTCTTGCAATGTTACTTGTTGATGCTATATCGATACAACCTTTAATCAATAATTCATCATTATGTAAAATGAATTGAACAACATTAAAATATAATTCCACTAATCTAACAAACATGTTAGAAAATTCACCATTACCATTAAGTATATCTGTCTTTGTATTTATACAAATACAGTTTAATGATTTTTCAATTAATTCTACAATTGTAATATCATTATTAAAATTTGAATCGGATAAAATCTTAATCAAAATGAAAATGAAGTTCTTGAGATATATATTCAAGTTCTCGTTACAACTAGACATGATATTATTTATTATAATAATTGTTACTGCAACATGTCCAATTTTTTTATAACGTAAATCATTAAATGATCGTTTCATTAAATACTTACTAACTTTCTCCAGTTTGCTTCTTCTCGAGTTGACATAGTATATCAAATACGCATTTTCCGATGATTTGGGTTTCATATCAGATGTCTTACCCCTGGGATAACAATGGTTGACTAACCGTTGATGTTTTGGTGTGAACAGAAGTCCCATCATCGTTTCTGACCAGTTTGTATGTGATAAAGATGGCACACAGGACAAAATAAACACACTGGAAATACACACTCTCTGGTCCAAGAGCAATTGCACCAGTTACAAATAGGTTGATGTACTTCTTCTAGCCAAGAACTATGGAAACGCATACATAATATAGTTGTCCATTTAGTGACACTTTCATTTTATAAATCGTTTCACACAAAATTGTTCAGGTATTAAACCTCGAGAAAAAAAGAAGTGCCTGTTTAAAACAAGTAAAGATGGTAAATACAATGGGAAAGATGTGTATTACCGTGTTCTGTTCGTGTGTGTAAGTGATATATTGTATTGTATCTTTCTCTTGTATATATTCCAGTGAATATAAGTTAATGGCACTCGCTGTCACACCTTGTATACAGCTGCACGTGAATGGCACGTGCAGTGACTTTTTATTTAATCGGGGCAGTAAAATAAATAACTACTAAACTACATACTACCAAGCAAGCTGTAACTGAACCTCAAACTCTTACAATGTACCAATTTATTACAATTGACATTGTGCTTCACCAATGATAATTCATTTGGCAACTCTTATAGCCCAATTATTTCCCTAGTAATTAAGAAAAGGACACACTATGAAAAATATCGAAATGGAAAATGAAAAAAAGTTAAAAGAACTAGAAGATGTAAACTGGAATATGTGTTAAAAGCATACGATTTAATATTCGTTGTGTTTAACAATTACAATTACATACGTTATCCAGTTCTGTTGAAGAGAGGTTTCTGTAGATATAGTCAAGTACAGAAACTAGCACAAAATGGTGTATTTCAATGGATGGAAATTGTTAGTGGTCGGATTGGCTTTTTTCTTACCGTTAATTATTGCTCAAGAAGATTATTATAAGATCTTGGGTGTGGATAAGAATGCTAATGATAAAGAGTTGAAATCTGCTTATAGACAGTTATCGAAGAAGTACCATCCTGATAAGAATCCAAACGATGAGTCTGCTCATAATAAATTTATTGAAATTGGTGAAGCATATGAGATATTAAGTGATCCTGATAAACGTAGAACATATGATCAATTTGGACCAGATGCAGTTAAGAATGGTGGTGGTGGTGGTCCACACGGTGGTGGTGGTGGAGGTGGATTCCATGATCCATTCGATTTGTTTGAACAAATGTTTGGAGGTGGTGGTGGTGGTCCAGGTGGCGGATTTGGTGGATTTGGTGGCTTTGGAGGATTTGGTGGTGGAGGACAACAAGGTGGTGGTAATCGTAAACAAAGAGGAGCCTCTATCAAAGTTCGTCATGCATTATCTTTGAGAGATTATTATACAGGTGGGAGTGTTACATTTAGTTTGAATTTGAGTGATACATGTGATCATTGTCATGGTACAGGTTCAAATGATGGTAAAGTAACAAAATGTCCAGATTGTGGTGGTAAAGGTATAGTAATACAAGTCATCAGAATGGGAATTGTCACTCAACAAGTACAACATCAATGTCCAAAATGTTCAGGTACAGGTGAAATCGTTAAAAATAAATGTAAACGTTGTAATGGACAAAAAATTGAACAAAAAGATAAAGATTTTGAAGTAAAATTCAACGCTGGTATTGAAAGAGGCCATGTTGCAGTAAAAAATGGTGAATCTAATAAAGGTCCAAACATCGAACCTGGTGATGTCCTCGTAGAATTCTTTGAAGTCGCAGAAGGAAACATGGGTTACAGAAGACGTGGTAAACACTTATATAGAACAGAAGCATTATCATACCAAGATTCTATTAACGGTGGTTGGGAAAGAGAAATTGAATTTTTTGATCCAAGCAAAAAACTTAAAATTTCAAGAGGTCCAGGTGAACATATCTATAGTGGACAAGTAGAGAAACTAGCGGGTTTTGGTATGCCTATTAATAATGGTAAAAATGGTTACGGTGATTTATTTATCGATTATGTCATTGTAATGCCAAAAAATTTAAATAACCCATCCGAAAGATTCGATGATGAACTGTAATATGCTTTACTTCTTCATTTCTGATAGAACTAATTTGTAATGTATTTAGAAAGAGAACATATACACGATTGTCGTATCATATCATACCAATACATGTTTGTGTTTTATAGATAATTTATGTAAAATTACAAGAAACCCATTAAAAAAAATGCAAAATAAAAAATTAATAAAACGTAGTTAGTCACATAGAATCCCTGTCTAATATATAAAACACAATGACCATGTGTCTTAGTAATCCCTGGGATAATGAAAGCCAAACACTCACCCCCCATTGATAAACCTTGTAAATTTAAATCTGATGACTTGTTCGTTAATTAATTATCGTAAGGTTGCAATGCTGTTCTGTTCGTATTACGTTGCTAGGACGCGACACGAAAATTATTCATTGTTTACTTTTAGCTATTAGCATAATAAATGTTTCAGAAATATTTTCAGTTACAGCAAATATAAATAGCCAATGGAAGGTATAGAAGGATTACATATTCAGGGCCTGTTGGTTGATTGAATTTTGAGTGTCCAGTTGTTATTACTTAGGTCTGTTGTTGTGGAATTTGAAAAAAAGAAGTGCTTCAGCGACAATAATTGAGTGTGTACCTTTTTTTTTAAGTTATAAAGATGTTGTCAAAGAAAGTTTTGTTAAGTTTATTAGCTGCTTCACCAGCTTTGGTTTCTGCAGTTTTGCCAATTCATGTCAATAGTTTCCGTTTCATTAGACCTTCTTCTCCAGAGAATGATTCTTCTGAAAATGAAGTGTTTTTTGTTAAAGGTATTGACTACCAACCAGGTGGTGCTTCTGGTTACGATAACAATTCAGGGGAAGATGCATTATCTGATGCAGTCACCTGTGCAAGAGATGCATACCTTTTCCAGCAGTTAGGTGTTAATACAGTAAGAATATATTCTTTAAATCCAGATGTTAACCATGATGAATGTATGACCATTTTAAATAATGCTGGTATCTATGTCATGTTGGATGTTAACAGTGGTAACTATGGTGAAAATTTAAACCGTGCTGATCCATCGGGTACATACAATTCTGTTTATTTAACCAGAGTATTCAAATTTATTGATGCCTTTAAAAATTATCCAAATGTTTTGGGTTTCTTCTCAGGTAATGAAATCATCAATGATGAAGATGACTACGCTTCTATTGATCCTCAATATGTACGTGCTGTTCAAAGAGATATGAAGCAATATATCGCCAAGCATTCAAACAGAACTATCCCAGTTGGTTATTCAGCTGCTGATAATACTGATTTGAGATTAGCCACATACAAATATTTACAATGTAACGTCTTAAACGGTACTTCTATTAACAGCGAGTTAGAAGAATCAAGATCAGACTTCTTCGGTTTAAACACTTACAGTTGGTGTTCTGGCTCTTCAACTTGGTCCACTTCTGGTTATGACGTATTGAATTCTACTTTCAGTGATACCGTTATTCCATTAATATTCTCTGAATATGGTTGTAATAAAAATATTCCAAGAACTTTCGATGAAGTTTCTGGTGGTTTATACGATGGATTGATCGATGTATTCTCTGGTGGTTTGGTTTATGAATTAATTGAAGAAGCCAATAATTATGGTTTAGTAGAAGTTGATGATAGTGAAAATGTTAGTTACAAAGATGATTTTGCAAATTTAAAGAGTCAATACGAAAAGGTCGACTTACCTAATATTAAAGAAGATACAATTGCCAATAATACTTTATATAAATGTGATGCTGCGGCTATTACATCCATTTATGAAAGTTTCGGTGTCAGTGGATTCAGTTTACCAGCTCAACCAACAGATATTGCTAGTTTGATTAAAAATGGTGTTAGTGGTAACAATACTGGTAGTTTATTATCTGATTACACTGCACCAACAGCCTTTAATTTTACCATCAGAGATGCTAGTAGTTCAGTTCAAACTCCAACAATTACTTATGATTCTACTAATTTGATGAATACGTTAAATGTCGAAGTATCCGTCACAGGTTCATTAACTACTTCCACTTCTTCAGCTTCACATTCATCGTCCTCCAGTTCACAAACTTCTTCCTCTTCCTCTTCAAAGAGTGAAGGTGTTGCCAATATTGATACAGCTGCAGTATCAGGTATGTTTGTTTTATTTGGTAGTTTATTAACTGCTTTATTGTAATAATATTATAGAATATTTCGATTAAAGTATTCTTGTGAAATTTCTTAGACTATTCATCATTTTTTATACCATTATTTACTTACCAATTATCTATGACTTATGTAACTTTTTTTAAAAATCGTTAATTTTAATTGAATATATTGAAGCTATATAAAATATTTTGTGGTTGGTAGACAATACTTACATATTTTAGCAAGTATGATATTTTCTTTATATCGTACCGTTCATTATTTTAAAGAGTATTGTATACTTAAGATTCATCAGTAACTTCTTCTGACCAACCAGGAATATCTGAACCATTTCCATACAATTCTCTATCAGGTACGAAAACGTTTTCCATTCCCAAGGTATCCTTTAGCCAAGGATGATTTACTAACCCACCAGCATCTGCTCTTTTTGATGGGTCCAATCGTAGCATCGGGAGTAAAAGATCTGCAATCATATTTGCTTCATCGAAAGGGAATTTGTATTTATCTGTTAAAACTGATTCCAATGGCCAGTATTTTAATTTAGAAATATTCCGAAGTTGACCTTTCGAATTAAATAACTCCTTTTTTATAGTGCTCTTCTCAAGTAACTCTGGAGGAATTGGTCCTAATAATTCTATAATTTGAGCTAGGTGATCATCGTCTTTTGAATATGAGTGACCTTCGTTTGGCTGAAATAAGAAGTCTCCAGTAATTAATTCAAAGATCAAACAACCAGCAGACCAAATATCAGCACTGCATCCCCAATTTGACTTGATAATTACTTCAGGGCTTCTATACTCTCTAGTTTGAATAGAATCGGTATAATGTTTGTTATACCAACATGCATTTCCAAGATCAGCCACCTTGATATTAATAATGTTATCAATAGGAGTCTCAGAAAGATTATTTTTAAAATTCAGGTAATTTATATTTTCAGGACTATCTGTACCATCTGTAGAATTAGCAGATAGAACAGGAGATGGTAATGGCTGTGATCTTGTTATAACTGTTTGACTTCTTGCACGTTTATGAGAAAACGAAGATAGTATAGATTTAACATCAGTGAAATCGTCTGAATAATTACTTTCTTGACTAATTTTTCGTTTATGCAATAGAATCGAACTATCCCTTCTAGTATCATCGCGTTCTATTGTACCTATGGTTGATTCTACATTATGAATCTCCAAAAGAACATTATCGGGCTTAATATCAGTATGAATAATTCCACATTTTCTATGCATATAATCCAGTGATAGTAATAATTGTTTGGTAATCTGTTTCACATATATAAGTGGGATTGCTGTGGGATCGTGCCTTTTAATTAATGCCAATAAATTTTCACCTAAAACTTCAAATACCATTACTATATGATCACCATTTTCTCCAGTATGAACAAAGTTGTCAAGTAGTTTCAAAATATGTTTGGAACCACCGACAGTATCTTCATTGTCATCGTCTCTTAAAGATTTAAGCAAATTAATTTCATCTTCGGCTGCTTCAGAATATATTTTACTGCTTTTCACTATTTTCAAAGCCACATGAGTATTTGATAACGTATCATCTGCTAACCATACAGTAGAAAAATGACCCCATCCTAATTTTCTGCATAAAATGTATCTATTATCCTTGTAAGCTTCACCGACAAATGCATGATGATACCCACCAGGTTTATAATCATTGAATGATTCTTCATTCTTCATCTCCGTAGCAGTAAGGTAGTCAGGATCATTTTCACTGAACCCTCTCACACTGCTCGAGCTTGGAACAGCCAAAAACCCACTTGTAGCACCACTTGATTTATTAAACCCAAATGTATTCAAAAATGAAGAAGAATGACTCTTCTTCATAGGAACTGGAGATATTTCACCCTTCCCCTTTACTCGCTTATTAGATCTCGAGAACAATCCCGGATAATCAATAGAAGAACCCATTTTTTCCTATCTTCCAAACAAGAATAATATACTATATTCCAATCTTCACCTATATTGAACACTATTGGCTCCTTCAATTGCTTTATTTCAACCTATTTAAACAGATTCCAAATTGTTTTCACTGTTTTATTATTACCTCAGCCCAACCTGAAATATCAATTCTCAAAATGTTTAAAACTCCGCTGCATCAAAAAATCGATAATTAGGTCGATTCGATCGAATGTTTGAGAACAATTGTACTATTTAAGAGACAGTTGCTTTAGCAGTGGCACCTTTACTAGATCAGTAGTGGTAATGCCAATATTCTTGTGTTAATTACTGCAAAACTTGGGGATTTTAAAGAAATAGTCAAGTGAAATTAATGATTAGTTGTATGAAGTGGCTAGAAGTGGTCTTATGTCAACTAATCGTTTATAAAAAATGAGATCTAGATATTTAAATAGAAGTAGTTTAGTTATATAGTTTATGTTGTTGTATTACGTATTATGTGGAAATTGACAAGAATTTTATCAAAATTCTACTCGATTTATCAAGATTTTCCCCAATTTTTGCTACCAATACATATAATTAGTACTAATATTATGAAAAATACAAACTGTTGCCATATACATTGCATGTATATGATAGTAAAATGTCAATACCATATCTCTTTTTCTTAACAAAATACTATTTATACACTCAGAAGCCTCATCTCTTTGTAAGCTCATCAACATTTTAATGAAAAGTTTGAAAAATTGTTCATAGTAACAACAACAACTAACAAACAGATAAGAACTACACCGAAGAAGGCAACCCACACTGCATCTATGAGTAAGAGAGTGATATTACTGAAGAATAAGACTAGCCAGTTGGACACATACGAGACAAATTTTAAAGAACAACATTTTGATCCAGTCTTTGTCCCATTAATCAACCATACTCATGTACCAGATGAGGCCTTAATTTTATTTCAAGATATCAATTATCTTAAGCAACTGAACAATATTATAGTTACATCCCAGAGAACCGTAGAATGTTTACATGAATCTATTATCCCAATGTTAAATGATAAATGTAGAGAATTGTTAATGACTAAAACCATTTATACTGTGGGTCCAACAACCGCTGCATTCTTAACTCGTATAGGATTCCAGAATATTAAAGGTGGCATAAATGCAGGAAATGGCTCAGTTCTAGCAGACATTATTATTAAAGACTTAATATCTGAGATCAATGATCCTACGCAGAGAAATATCTTATTTCTAGTAGGAGAAATTAGAAGAGATATCATACCAAAGAAATTATCAGCACAAGGCTTCAACGTAAATGAAACTGTAGTTTATAAAACTTATGATCTCAATGATAGTCTTCAGAGATTTCAATACAATTTCGAACCAGGAAGTTGGATTGTACTATTCAGTCCTCAAGGAACAAGAGATATTCTTGAATTTTTGAAAGGTATTCCTGAAAAAAATTATTATTTAGCAAGTATTGGTCCAACTACTGAAAAATATTTAATTTCACAAGGGATAACACCTACAATCATAAGTCCTAAACCAGACTCTTCATCTTTATTGAAATCTATATTATCAATTTAAGTTGTCATACATATTTTCTTATGAAAATCTATCTATATATATACACATGCCTATTTATTGTAAATACAATTTTTTATAATATTATTAAAAGACTAAAAATGTCTCATATGCATTGGAATTATCTAATCTAGTTGGAACTCCTTTGTTATCAGTGATTTCAATTTTTGGAAGATTTAAATAACCTTTCTTCAATGGTATTAATATTACATCCAGTTCCTCTATTTCTTTAGAAAATTGCATTCTTTTCTTACCGTGTACAAGCCATTCATTACTAGTGACTAGTTCAAATAGAAAGTTCCCATCATATTCACCTTGTAACCACAATTTACTCAAATTTTCAATTTTAATCTTGAATTGAACCGATTCACCCACCTTTAAAACTGGTTTTTCTTGAATAATAAATTCAACATGGAAAAATAGTTCAAACTCTGGTAATTCAACTGGAACTGTCAATTCCCTAGGGTTTATATTCTTTGTATATGCATCAATCTCAATTTCATTTAGTTCAATACCATCAATTATTTGCTTTAAACAGTGTATCATTCTTTCATGAACGTTTTTCTCGATCGATAATTTTTTGAAATATACACACATCTTTGATAAATCTATACTTTTTGGTTTTAGAATAATTTTATGATTTAATTGAAATGCATTGTAATCGTATGCTAATTTTGAAAGAATATCCTCATCCCAAAATATTTTCCATTTTTCAAAATTAGAGAACCATTCGACGTCACCTTGTACCAAAACGGCTTCCGTTACTAAACTATCCAATTGTTCTTTGAATAAATTGTATTTAACTTTTAATTTGAAGACATCGCTTGAGTCAAACGGTTTAGTTGAACAAACATTGTAACAATTTAAACAACTTTCTGTTATATCATCTGTAAGATATACTGGTGAGTCCGGTTCATAATTCCCTAAAATTTTGAAAGTATCATTATTTTCTGGAGGTAATAGGTTAGAGCTATATAACAGTACAGGATCTTGTTTCAAAGAGGAGTTTAGATGAAATTTGAAACAGAAAAAATCTTTCTTGAATATATCTTCTACAGATACAGAAACAGGTAAGTAACATTCAACCGTTATTATTTTTAGCTCACTATAAGATTCCTCACCGTCATTCTTAGTAAATGTTGTCTTAACTTCTAATGAAAATGCTCCAACCTGTGTCTGTGAGTGATACGGTAATTTTTCTTCTAAATTAGATTTAGAGAACTTTTTGTAGTAAAGTCTCTCTTTCTCAGAAAAGCTTATTGGGTACTTTTGATTTTCTGCTACGATAGCAACTTCTACCGTAAGTTGGTCAACAGTGTCTATGTTATTATATGTTATGTTTAATGAATTTTCTCCTAATGATAATTCTTGAGATTGAGATATATTTACAGAAACGTTAGAAGGATCATATAATTGCTGGATATGTATGTAATCATCACTTTCATCTTCCAAAAATTCCTTAATTAAGGTTGTATCTCCAATGTTCAGTTCAAGAGAGACAGGTACAAATTTACCATACACAATCTCCGAACTTTTTAATTTAATAATGTTTGAATTTTTTGATATGATTGCATCGTTAGCAACAAATGAAGCAAACTGATCAGCAGAATTTTTTAACGTCAAAACAATTGAATCCACATTAACATCTGTAGGGAATCCTTGATTTTGAACATTAATATCAACTGCATATATATTTGGTCCGTCCAAATAGGCTTTCTTAACTAAAGCAACTTGAAATAACCCTTCAATTGGATGAACTAAATCTGTTGGGGTACCTTCTTGGATTTGCAAGAATTTATTCCACCATATTTCTTTTTCACTATGTTCCACTGTTAACTTTAATATATTTAAATAAGCATTACTCAATGTTGTTGAAACGGGTACATCTTCTCCTTCAATCTCGATAGTTGTTAACTGTGGACAATTACTTAACGAGTCAACAAAAACTTTTAAAATATCTAAACCAATCACATTCCATTTAGATTGGGTATAATATTCATAACATGATATAAATATACTAACAGCTTTCTCATATTCTCCCTTTTGATAGTGTAAATTACCGATTTCAATAGAAAGAATATCAACGATGCCTCGACGATTTCCGTCAGCTTGATTAAATAGTGATAAAATTTCCTTTGTTTTTGTTAAAAAGGTTTTCTGAAATGCATCTTCATCTTTATATGTTTCAGGTAGAATACCAAAGGTATATTTTACATCATTATTTATAGGAAAAGTTTTATTTGCAATCCGAAAGTCTGTGTTCAAGAAAATACCATGCAACCAAATATCTCGATTCATTAATAATAATTCAGCTTTTATTTCTAAGGATATGTTAGATTCAGATAATTCACCTTTTGGTAGATGATCAATGACTGATTGAATAAATTGGTATTGATATTCTAAAAGATTCAAAGAACTTTCGAAACAGTTAGTGATGCATTTTAAATAGGTTCTTACCAAAGAAAAGATTTCTATGCATTGCTGATTTTTGAAATGTTTCATCTTTATCAATTCAAAACTTTTTAGAAAGAAATATTTGTATAATTGAAATTTATTAATGGATTTAACATTAAACATATATGCAATAGAAACTATTTCACCATCTTCAACAAACTTAAACGGAAACTCAAGCTCACCTTTAGGGATATCCTCCGTCTCCTTTTTCTGTAGTTCCTGTTTTATTAAATTCAAGTTCATGGTAGCTTCTTCATCAATCTTAAAAGATAAATAAAGATATGAAATCTTTTCTCTTAATAACAATTTCTCTTCAAATAATTTTGAAGCAACTAATTCATTTTGATATTGTAACAATCTTTTTTGGAAAATATCTAGTATTGACGATCTCAATTGTTGGCTTAATTGATTCCAAAACTCTTCCTTCTCTCTTGGTGACTTATAAATTGATTTGATTTCTAATGTTTTGATATCTGGGAAATCTTTGGCAAATTTGTCCATCAATGAAACTGACTTGAACAAATTCGAATCTATAACTTCAGAATTTGCATATAGGAATACCATTGACATGGTACCATCATTTGATTCAGTGGAAGGTATCCACTGTCTCACTAAACGACGTACTTTAGCTCTATAATCATCAATCGATTTACAACTGACAACCAGTAACCTAATAAAAGCTTGATCTGCTGTGTTCAAATGCTTACCTTCACCATTCTTACTATCTTCTGCAACTAATTGTACGTCTAATTTATCTATTGTTCTAACTGTGCCATTTGGAGTCTTCCAGTGGATATTTTGAAATGGGAACAGATGTAGAAATTCTGATTTCACACCTTCAAATATATCAAAGGGATCAAAATAAGTTATAGTTACACCTTTGACACTCATCTCTAGCAACTTTACAATCCCTGGATCAACGTGTTTGTACTCCTTCACCCTGTTAATCCACTATTAGATCAAACTTACAATAAACTATTTTAAATAATATTTCAATTGCACCAAATTTCTTTCAAAGGTTCAGATAATATTTCATCTTGGCGTTATAAGCGGCGAAGAAATTTCAAAATACAATTAATATATCAAATCTTGAACAACTGTTAAATTGAAAAGTTGTTAACAATTGACGTTCACTTGTTGAATTTCAAGATTGAACTCACTCAATTGGTATACTTGACTTACTGTTGAGTAATTGGGAGAAAGAGATTACTAAAAATAGGAGAAACTAATAAATTATGAGCGATTCAAAAGCTTTTAGTGCCCCAGGTAAGGCCTTGTTGGCCGGTGGGTATTTGGTTTTAGAACCACAATACACTTCCTATGTGGTTGCTTTATCAGCCAGAATGCATGCTATTGTCTCTAGTGATACAGGAAGCAGTGGAGCTGCTGATAAAATACGTGTTACTGTCACCAGTAGTCAATTTAATAACGATAAATGGGTTTACGATTTAATATATTCAAATAATGGATATTCTCCAGTTGAAATTAATGGTTTAAATAATCCATTTTTGAAAATGGTTCTATTTAATGTGTTCAATTATTTTTTACCTTTATCTAAAGATACAGCTGACATTAACATCGAAATTTTCTCTGATGCAGGATACCATTCACAGAATGAAAGTATTGTGAAAAAGAATCAATATAAAGAATTTAATTATCATAAACAAAGTATTACTAAAGTTCCCAAAACAGGTTTGGGTTCATCAGCAGGTTTAGTAACCGTTGTTACTACCGCATTAACTTCATTATTTAAAGAAAATCTGGACGTATCTTCTTTAGATGATTTAAAAATTATACATAATTTATCACAGATTGCACATTGTCAAGCACAAGGTAAAGTTGGTAGTGGTTTCGATGTGGCTGCTGCTACATTTGGTTCCATCATATATCAAAGATTTTTACCTGAATTAATTACAAATTTACCAGATGTTGATAATAATGACCTGAAAGTGTACCAAAACGCTTTAATCAAATTAGTTAATGATGTTGATTGGAAAATAAAGAATGATAGAATAAAATTACCAACTGGATTGAGATTAATTATGGGGGATGTCAACAACGGTTCAGAAACTACAAAATTAGTAGCCAAAGTTAAAGAATGGTATAAAGCAAATTTACCAGAAAGCTTAAAAGTATATCAACAAATTGATGAAGGAAATCAACAATTTATTCAAGGTTTAAGTGAATTGAACAAAATATCTGAAACAAATGGGAAATATTATTCTGAACTATTAAATAGTTTGAATACAATTTCTAATGGAGATGAATGTCCAGAGCTGTTAAAGATAAAAAAGGCAGTTGAACAGATTCGTTTAAACTTCAGAAGAATTACTAAAGAATCAGGTGCAGATATCGAACCAGAAGTGCAAACAAATCTAATTGATAAATGCTTGAAAGTTCCAGGTGTTTTGACTGGTATGGTTCCAGGTGCAGGCGGTTACGATGCTATTTCTTTGATCACCACCACCGACACTAATTTGTTTGAAGAGACGAAATCTGATGTTGCGTTCTCACATGTATCGTGGTTGGACCTGCAACAAGCTGACATCGGTATCATGAAGGAAAACCCTTCTCATTATTCTACCTTTAAATAATCGTTGATCCTTGCATTGCCTAATGATAATACAAATGAATATAGTATAATTACAGCAGGCAAAACTAACTAAATAGCACTTGGATCAATCTTGAATTTTTCATATATAATTTAATTTGATATTTATTTTTCTTATACATCTACTTTATTTAACCAATCAATGACCTTTTTGGAAAAGCCTTTTGAATTTGGTACGTAATGACCACCAGCATGTTTCAAAAGTGTTCTTGAGTCCTCTGTACATGACTGAAATAATGCTTCTATTTTTGATTCTTCTGTAACTGTATCTAACTCACCTTGAACATGCAACGAAGGTATACTAATTGGGTGATCATCGTACTGCTGCTGGTACTGATCAGGTCTAAATCTAAATCCACTAATTGCAATGAAGAAATGTAAAGGAGGTTGTTCATCTGCTGATAGTCCAAGTAATCCATTAAAATCTGTCATTAAATAACCACTTACTCCTGCACCTTGACTAAAACCTATTACTCCATGGAATGGACCATTTGCCAATACAAAATCATGTAAGTAGTCGATTGTACTTTGTGGCAGAGTATATGAATCTCCCACCAGATCATTTTCAATCCATGCCAATACAGTATTATTATTGTGATCTGTTGAACCTGAAACTTGTTCAATCGTTATATTATCCAGAGTATCAGGAATATCAGCTGGTAAAAACTCATTTGGCGCTGTTGCATAACACAATGCATATCCAGCACCTTCTAATGCAGTCCTAAACCCTTTAGTCTTTGAGGCAAAGTAATCCCCAGATTGTGCCAGACCATGTAACATGAGCACTTTCTTACTCATTTTATTATAACTATAAGTGTATTAGCTAAACAAAAAACCGCAAAAACCTTGAAACAAACCCGATGGAACACCTTAATAAGCCACTAGTCCTCAATGCTACCTTACTATCACAATTGCCATTCTATTTCTACCACTTACGTTGATGATTAACTTCTTTTTAATACTGTGACTTCCTTTTTCTGCTTGTTTCAGTAAGCAAGAAAGCCCATCTGGAAAATTCTTGCGATGTTGGAAATTTCAATCACTTAGTATAAAAGTGATCAAATAGGTATTTTGCTATGGATGGTTGTGAGTATAAGTATATTTATCAGGTTAAATATAGTGTCGTTGTTGTCGGTGAACAGTGGTATATCGTTGTTTCTATTAAAATCGAGTGTTTAGTGAAGTAGATCAGTTTTACAAATTTCCAGTTGAGAGTGACATTTTCCAAAGTCAGATCAGAAAGGGAAATAAAATTGTTTGGGTTCATTTGTTTAAGATAAGGGTAGTAATAGTATCCTTTTTTATTCCATATTCTAGAGATGAGTTCGTGCACACATATCAACCAAGTTCTTTCCAATCAGAATTCCAGAGAAGGGATTTTGAAAGCGTATAATGCAACTAAATTTATCATTCAGCATTCTTCTCCAGCAGATAGATTTATGAATGCTAAAAAATGTTCTCAATGCCACCAAATTGATCAAGGTTCTACTTTCATGTGTTTGCAATGTGGGTTCTGTGGATGTTGGAATAATTCTCATTTTATTCAACATAATCAAAAAGTTGGTCATGTCTTTGGTGTAAACTCTAGTAACGGTTTATTGTACTGTTTTAAATGCAATGACTACGTTGGTGATAATGAACTGATTAATGCTTCGAATGTGGGGAAATATTGGGATGATGTATCATCGAAGACTTCTGTGCCGTCAGTAAATGATAGAGACGGTTTATTAGGTCTTGTCAATATGGGTTCTACATGTTATATGAGTTGTATTATTCAATGTTTAGTACGTAACCCATATTTTCTAAAGTACTCTTTAAATCAAGTTCATTACAAAGATTGTAAGATACGTAATCCAACTGCTTGCATTTCATGTGCATTAGATAGTGTTGTAAAAGAATTTTATGGTTCATCTACAATTAATGAGAAGCAACAAAGTAATGGTGGATTAATTAATTTATTAACATGTTCATGGAAGATTAACGAAAATTTAGCTGGCTATTCACAACAAGATGCACACGAGTTTTGGCAATTCTTGTTGAACCGTCTACATCATGAATATAAAATGAATAAAAAAAGTGATGATACAAATAAAGAACCAATGACACCAAATGATAATTCACAGTTATGCAATTGTATTTATCATAAAGTTTTCCAAGGCTTTTTAAAAAGTTCTATTGTTTGTCCAGATTGTAATAACGATTCAAAATCAACTATTGAACCATTCATGGATTTATCATTAGATATAAAAAATTTGAAAAACCTTTACGAATGTTTAGACAGTTTCCACAAGAAAGAACAGTTACATGATTTCGATTACCATTGCGATCGATGTAATACATCACAAGATGCTATAAAACAATTGACAATCTCTAAATTATCACCTGTGTTACTATTTCAATTGAAAAGATTTGAACATTTAATGAACGGTAACAGCATCAAGTTAAATGATTTTATAGAATTCCCATTATATTTAAACATGAAAAATTATTGTGATAATAACAAACAAGATAACACACCTGACATTATTTATGAATTAATTGGAATCATTTGTCATACAGGTACGGTCAACGAAGGTCATTACACTGCTATTTGTAAAATATTCGATGGTCAATGGATTAAATTTAATGATTCACTGGTCACTGTAATATCAGAACAGGATATGTTAAAAGAGCAAGCTTATTTATTAATATACACTATAAAACAAGCCAATTAAACTGATAAATTGCATATATATTAAAGTAAACCCCATTGGGTAGTTTCTGGATACTTCTATATAACATAATTCTGTAGTAAATAGCACGTTTAAAAATATAAACAATTAAATTCAACTATATTGTAAAATGGTATGTATAGCATTATCAGAATCATCTTTTATTACAATTGATGAAATCCCAAATCTTGAGTCAAATAGCATTCGTTGACTAAATATAGATGATTTGAAATTTAAAGTTCAATTTCTTCAGGAGTAGGCAACCTTATTTCTATAAAAGAAGCAACCACATAAGGAAGGTAAATAACGATTAAATTAAAGCCATCGAAATGTTAAAAACACTAGTTAAAATCAATTGTACGCCATATACTTCTCAATCAATAAGACTATTTTCTTCTAAAATGATTCCTAAAGTATACCATTTTGAGCAAATCAAGCAATTGGTGGAAAATCCAAAGAGTAATTCAAACAAAATACTTGTTGATGTTAGAGAAGCCAGTGAGTTAGAGGAATATAAGATGCCCCACGCAATCAATATTCCATTAAAGAGTTCACCTGAAGCTTTAAGTCTTAGTGAAGAAGAATTTGAGAGTAAGTTTAATTTCTCAAAACCTGATAATGAAAAGGAATTGATCTTCTTCTGTGCAAGAGGAGTAAGAGCCCAAACTGCTGAAGAATTAGCAAAAGTATATGGTTATACCCGTACTGGTATTTATCCAGGTTCTATTCAAGACTGGTTAGCAAATGGCGGTGCTAACATCAAGAGTAAATGATGATTCTGAAGATGAACAGATTAAGTGGAAATTTTATTCTAATATACAAATGTTCGAGTGAACCTTTACTTAAATAATTATATTAATATTATATATAAAAGTGTAGATATGCTTATGTTTATATTCATCAATGTTAACAATATTCTTAATAATTTTACTATTATCTATTTTGATGAAATTCAAATTGTTTGAATTCTTTACCCAATCTCTTCTTTCTCTTTCTTTCCATAACCTTTTCACGTTGGTTAGCCTTCATATGATCGAATTTCCATTTCTGTATAACTTTACGTTTTTCTGATTCTTTCAAATGATATCTATTCTTATTTGTTTTATTAATTTCGTCTTGATAATCTTTAACAATCTTAGCTTCTAAATCTCTATTTTTAACAGTATGTAATTTTGATTTCATACTTTTCAAATTCTCTTCCATATCATTACGTTCATAATCTGAAATCTTGTTAACAAATTTACGATCATGTAGCATTGAATCTAATTCATCAATTTCATTTTGTCTGTATTCATCTAGAAATTGGTAACGTTTTCTTATAACATCCACATCAACAGGTTGTCCCATGGACTTGTCAAACCTTAGATCCTCGTACAAGCTAGATTTTGGTCTTACATTTTCTAAACCTGGAATTTTTCTAATCTTTGATACTCTCTTCTTAGAAGAGTGTTCTGTTGGTGCATGTTTCCTCTTCTTCTTGTCCTTATTGTTGTTACCTTTACCCTTGTTATATCTGCTATTATTACTATCCTCGAAGAACCCACCTTCACTGCTATCACTTTCACTATCATCATCTTCTTCAAATACATCTTCTTTAAATGTTCTTGGCTGTTTTTCCAAACTTTTCTTTTCCAACTTCTGTTTTCTCTTTGGTTGTTGTTCTTCCTCTTCCTCACTACTACTCTCTTCTTCCTCTAGTTGAGCATCTGCCTTCTTCAAAGACCCAAACGACAACGATTTTAACTCATCATCACTTGATTCTTCCCCAGCATCTTGATGATTCTTCAAAGTTTTTGCTAGGACATCACCTAAATCCTCATCTTCAGATTCTGATTCGTCATACCCAGGTTTCAATTTTTTAAAATAAAAAGACATGTTATATGTTTACAGTATGAATCTGCTGCTAATATAGAAATTCCCAATGCTCTGTTAACCCTCTAACTACTTCCAATAAACAAATATCAAGACCATTATTGTTAAAATATTTAAACTTTTGCAAATAATTTTTTTCTCATCTCATCTCGAAAAAATAATTTCATTTTCACCCAATAACACAGAGAAAAAGCTGTAGAAAGAAAGGGAATACAAAGATAATACGAATACATTTAATGAATTTATTAATGTGTTGGTTACTTACTGTATATATATAGATATATGTATATATGTCAGATCAATGGACCGAGGGAAGGGGTGGTGGACTGTATACCGTACCTCAGGAACTTATTTACAAGGAAAAGGCGTGCTCACACAACTACTGTGATTCTATTGTTTCTTTTAAACTTAGCTTTCTTGAATGGCGATCGAAATAGTTTGCTACTTCTTGGAACGTAAGTGTGGATGGATCCACTTCCATCTCTGTCTTGTCTTTAAAATGAACTTTCAACAGTGGTTTCTTTGGTGATCCGTTGACTAACACTTCATTTTGAATAAGGTGTCCCTGTTGTCTTTGTAGGGGAGGAATTGCACTTAGGAAAAGTCTAGCAGTCTTGGCTGTTGAGAATAAACGACAACACATGCACATACATATGTATATATATGTGAATGGGTATCATATAACAGTTAGTATAAAGAAATAGGGATTGAATTGAAAAAAAAAAATATAAGTAACGTACCTTCTTTGCCAAACGGGTTGAATCTGACGACCACTTTAGTGAAATACTTGGTCAACATCGGAATAAAATTGGAGTACTATATAATGCTACGTGTGAGATCCTCTGTGTCGACTCTATTCGTTGCTACCACGCCTCCTATATCTACAAACTAGTCTGCTTTTAATGGTTAAATCTGTTTTATTTTGAAGAATCTTTTGGCTTTTCGCTGAATTTTGGAATTATTACAGTGGTTTACCCGCACGGTATGTGGTTAAAGTGTTATACAATTCATGATAAATATGGATATATATGGATATATATGGAGGATGGCAAGGTGTATTGTGGATACATTGCTCTATAACTCATCGTGGTGTGTGTCATGCTTGTGCTGTTTCTTTTCGTTGTGTTTCTTTGTTTTCTTTTTGGATGATTTCCCAGATTTCCCAGATTTTATCGACTGGATATAACGATGTCTGGAACTTAATGGACCTTCAATTGGAACCACTTGCTCCAAGTTATCTTTTATGAACTGGGATATGCTGGCTTTTGTGAATGAATTGCCTTCGTACTCGTAGTACTTGTCGTTCTCGGTATCGAACACTGTCAAGACACTGGTTTCACTTGTCATCTGTTTAGGTAATAATTCTTGAAGGTACAATGCAATGTTTTCATTCTTGTGGGACAAGACACTGTCCTTGGCAATTGGTTGGATCTTATTGTTTGGGAACATGTATGTGTCGATCACGCCTAACCAGTCGATGGCAATGGACTTTTGGTTAGGAAATATTTTATCTTTCTTAGAAAATAATACCATTGAAATGTTGGAAGAACGGATTCCTCCAGATCCAGATAACATACTTTCTAATTTCTTTGTGGACGAAATTTTCTTCACATAGTTCTTTATACGTGATAATGCAAATTCGACGATTGGAGCTACTTTCCTTTCACCTTTGTAAAGTTCACTAGCATGATCTTTAAAATTTATTCTGTGCTCAGTAGGTTTAGTGAAATCAACTTTTGGTGGTCTAAATACCATCAACGTTGGAAACCCTTCAATACGATATTTACCACACAATTGTTTGTTTTGATTCAAATCACAATTAACTGCAACAACTTGTGTAACTCCATCTAGTCTCTTAGCTGCTCTCTCCATAATAGGCTTTAATTGTTGACAGTATCCACACCATGGCGCATAGAATTCCACTAATGTAGTATAATTTGTACCGTGAACCACTTTATCGAAGTTACGTGAGTTTAGCTCCATTATATGCTTGTCAGATTCATAAAAACTCTGCTGTTGACCAACCGTTAATGAAACATTAAGTGAAATGGTCACTAACAACAGCACCCATTTCATCAATGCATTATGAGCAAAAAGTGCCATATCTATCTATCTATAAACAATAAAATGATCTCTGTACGATGCCGTAACACAGACTTATACAAATATACCTTGGTATACCTCTACATAAACTAGATCTTGTTCTCTTTTATCTTTCCAAGATTGATTATTAAACAAACCTGTTAGCAAAATGATTTCGGTCAACTCAAATGTTATAGAAAATCGTTATTTAAAGATAAAGCTATATTTTACAAGAATTATGGACATTGAAGTTAGATCCATCAAAGAGAACATTATAGATCTACTATATATATTCGTTATTAAATAGTTATTATGTCTGACGATGATGGTTTGAGTTCACCATTTGCCTTCTACGCTTTTTGGCAGCTGTATAAGCATTTTAAGGATGCTGAAGTTGATGATATCAATTTTAATGATGTGACACACAAGTTGTATCCTAATAACCATCCTATCAACACTGCTAACAAGACGTCATTGTTTGTTACATGGAAGATTAAAAAATCAAAGATTCATTATACTGATCCATGGGCTTTAAGAGGTTGCATTGGTACTTTTGCTAAAATCCCTATTGTTCCAGCTTTAGAAAAATATTCGTTGATTGCTGCTTTGGAAGATACTAGATTCTCACCAATCACTGAACATGAGTTACCTAAATTGAGATGTAGTTGCAATATATTGCAAAATTTTAAAGTAATATATAATGGGAAATCTAAAAAAGGGGATATAAATGATTGGGAAATAGGCAAGCATGGAATTGAATTAAAATTTAAAGATCCAAAGACACACTCACTACATAGTGCAACTTTTTTGCCTGAAGTAATGGTTGAACAAGAATGGAATCAAAGGGAGACTTTTCTTTATTTGGTTGAAAAAGCTGGCTGTTCAACCTCTGTAGCTGATGTCATTGATAATTATGAAGATTATTTCGTAGAAGTCATCAGGTATGAAGGAGTCAAGACCTCAATAGGGTATGATGAATTTATGGATAAATTGGATATATTAATGGAATAGGTTGCTAAGGTTTTAAATAATCATTTATATATACATCGTGGGGATAAAACTTTTGAATGTGTCGAATTTGTGTATTTATATGTATATGTATATAATACTTACATAGAGAATGGATCATAGATACATAGTTTTGATTATATGGAATAGTATTTTAACCACGGTAAATATGAGAAGCAGAAGCTTGACAAGTTGGGAATACTAGCACATCAGCAATTACTGTATTTTCCTTTCTTGATGTAGAGTAGACAATCAAGTCTGCAATATCTTCGGCAAGTAATGGACTGGTGTTTTCATAAACTTTGTCTGCTCTATCCTTATCACCATGGTATCTGACTACTGAAAATTCTGTTTCGACCATACCTGGTGCGATTTCAATCACACGAATCTTAGTGTTGATTAATTCTTTTCTCAAACTACCTGTGAATGCCTTAACAGCAAATTTAGTAGCACAGTATATAGATCCTGTAGGATATGCTTCAATACCAGCAATTGAACCCAAGTTTACAATAGCACCGGTATTATTAGCTTTCATGATTGGTAAAACTGCTTGAGTCACATTAATTAACCCTAAAACATTAGTATCTAACATTCCTTTAACATCTGAGGACTTGATATCACCAACTACATCAGAACCTAAGGCTTTGCCTGCGTTGTTAATTAAAATATCGATGTTTTTGAACTCTGTTGGTAAATTGTCAATGAAAGGTTGGATTGTTTCAGATTCAGTAACATCTAATACCTGAGTATACACGGAGGCCTTTGGATAATCCTTTGTGATAGTTTCCTTTAATTCATTCAATTTCTCTAATCTTCTAGCAACCAATATTAATTTCATATCCCCATTTGAAGCTTCTAGATACTCCAATGCAGTAGCTTGGCCAATACCAGCTGAAGCACCAGTTATGAAAACTGTCTTCCCACTCAATCTTTCTGCGGCTTTTCTTCCTTGAGACATCACAAAAACTAATAATCAGAACTATGTTACTACAATTGACACACTAACGTTGCCAATAAGTACCTTTCTTTGTCTGTTAACTTATCAAGAACTACTGCTCTATTGTTTTTATTCTGAATATTTTGATATCTTCTAACTTTTGCAACAAGCATCCTCCCCTCATAGTGATAAGATTCGGCCCAAATTGAAAAAGGGAAGTTTGGGTAACTAAATAGCAATGGTTGATTAATTAAATTAAACAGGAAACAACAGTATGTTATCCTAGGGATTATATTACAACTATATTATTTATATATAAACTGTGTATTTTAAGGTATTCAGGTTAATTAAACAATTCAACCTTCTGTGGTTTCTTTTGCCAGAGAAACATCAGTATCTTGAGTACTTGGAAGTTCATCTGCTTCATCTGCTTGCTCTGGAGTAGTGTCGGGTGCTGGTTCTTTGGAAGTAGACTCGTTGACTTCGTTGGCTTTTGTATTAGTCTCTGTAGCTTCAGTCGAATGTTCAGCTGCTCCTTCTGTAGTCGATTCATTTTCAATTGGAGTTTCCAAAATAGCAACTGGTATTTGTTTAGTAGCGAAGTTCTCATCAAAAGTGCTATAATCAAACTCAGTTTCATCATTTGTAATTTCACGGTATTTCTTTCCAATAGCTTCTTCCAAGGTTATGGAATCTTTGTATATAATAGAATCCTCATGATTATAAATTCTTGCATTGGCAAAAATTAATCGGAAATCTTCTAGTACTTCTTGATAGGAATCATATGCTTTCGTATCGATGTGTTGTTTGACGTTATCAAAAGCCATGGGGAATCTAATCAACATGTAATAATCTGGATATAATCGTTTCGAAGGTTTTACCATAAAAATATCGGATAAATTTCTTCCTTCTTCATTAACAAAATTGGTAGCAAAATCATATAATTGTTGAGCAACTTCGGCATACTTGGTTCTTTGCTCTTCCGGTTCAACAGTCGATTCAGGATCTCTTAGGAATTTTAAACCATGCTTAACACCACCTAATATCCCACCTCTACCACGTCCACGTCCACGACCTCTACCACGACCTCTACCACGTCCACGACCTCTTCCACGGCCTCTGCCACGACCACGTCCTCTACCTGAATATTCAGTTTCTTTAATGGTAGTTTTACCTGCAGGAACCTTACCAAATTCTGAAACAACGTCCTCATTCTCAGATTCTTCTACATCAGAAGTATTTATAACACCTTGAGGAGATTTGACAGATAAAATATTTTCTGGCTCTGTGACATCGTCTTGAACAATTTTTGGTTTCTTTACCGCCAAGTGATCTTCTTCAAGTTTACGTTTCTTGTCTTCTGTACTTGTTGGAACAGATATTTCATCATTTTTCTCATCAGTTTCAATATCATTGGGTAACGCTGTCTTGTCTAAGTCAGGTTTTTCATTGTCATTTTCCATGTCGACATCAGCATCACCATCAGCAATAGCGTCTTCATCGGCATTTGCAACAGTATTATCTGTTTTATCCCCTCCTTCATCATCACTGACTTCAAATTGTCTCAACCATTGTGCCTCAGATATTGAATCAGAGTATGTTTGAACCTTACGGTTTGCTCTTTTACCAGAATATTCGATTTTAGATTTAGATTCTTCTTTCTTAATTTCTAGGTCCATGTCATGGTTGTACATATCAGGAAGCTCACTTTTGTCAAATAATCTATTGGTGATTCCGTTCTCTAAATCATGGCGGGCACGTTCTATATCTAATTTTTCAAAAATACCAATTTCACTCTCATCTCTTGATAATATTTCGTTTAATTCTTTATCATCAATTTCTTCCTCATCATCTTCCAGTCCTTCCTCTCTTCTTTTTTTACGCATATCTTCTGCTTCTAGAAGAGATCTCAACAATGCTTCTTGTTCTTCTGAGGTGGATTTATTATCGAATTTACCAGCCTGAATAACTTTACCGTCGATATCTAATTTTTTATGAGCTTTTTCTAAAATTACTTCTTCAACAGAATTTTCGGTGATTAATCTTAAAATTCTTACCTCATTCTTCTGACCGATTCTGTGAGCTCTATCTTGAGCTTGTAAATCTTGATGTGGATTCCAATCAGTATCGAAAATAATAACAGTATCTGCTGTCTGCAAATTTAGACCTAAACCACCAGCTCTAGTTGATAAAATAAAACAAAAATATTCAGAATTTGGTTGGTTAAATAAAGGTAACAACTCACTACGTTCATCGGCTTTGGTGTGACCATCTAATCTCAAATACTTGATATTAATGTTTCTCAGAAAATCTTCCATAATGTCCATGATTTGAGTCATTTGGAAAAAGATCAAAACTCTATGTCCAGTAGCTTTTAATTTTGGTAGAACCCTCTCTAATAATTCGAATTTACCAGCAACTCTCCAAATATCGTCATTTGTTTCTCTAGTGGGGTTAATCTGGTCTTCAACTGCTTCAAAAACAAAAGGATGATTACAAATTTTTTTCAATTGCATAATTTGATTATTAAAACCACGAAGACCAACCATTTTTTTATTGACTTGATCTCCAACAAACAGACGACGATGTTTTAACATCTGTTCATACATTATTTTTTGAAGTGCACTCATTTTACACTTAATTACTACCTCAACTTTATCAGGTAAGTCCTTTTCTACATCCTTCTTTAAACGACGTAATAAAAATGGTCTCAATACCTTATGCAATCTTCTAATAATTAATAATGTTTCTTCTTCACTTAGATCTATTTTATCTTGTCCACCTGCATGTGCAAATGGGGTATTAAACCATTCATCAAAAGATTTGACAGAATTAAAAATTTTGGGTAGTACAAAATTTAATAACGCCCATAATTCTGGTAAATTATTTTGAAGTGGTGTACCTGTCAAAATTAATCTATAATCAGAATGGTAGAATGTATTCAATGTCAGAGAAAGTTTTGATTGTGCATTTTTCATTCTATGACCTTCATCGATAATCATATGGACCCATTTAACTTTTGATAGTAATGCTTTCTCTTTAATAATATATTCAAAAGTAGTCAAAACAACATCAAAGTCACCATTCTTAATTGGGCCTTGCTTAGCTTTTCTTTCGTAAGGCGAACCCTTAAACGAAATTGTTCTCAATGCTGGTGCCCATTTCTCAAATTCAGTACTCCAGTTTGTCATTGTAGATAAAGGAACAATAACCAAAAATGGACCGTGTACTTTTTTAGATTCATATAAATATGTTAGTAAGGATATGGTTTGAATTGTTTTACCTAACCCCATTTCATCGGCTAGAATACCGTTAAGATGGTTATTGAACAAAGAGACCATCCATTCAAGACCCTTCAATTGGTATTCTTTCAATGTACCACCTATTAATATGGAAGGTTGATGTTTGATTTCTTCTTGAATTTTATGAGCGACATTATAATAATCAATAGTATCATCATATTCTTCGTTATCTGAGTTTGAATTCACATCCATTTTATTAATGACGTCTTCCACTTCATCAGTGCCTTCATCGATATGTGATGCAATCATTGTTTGGGTATGTTTCTGTTGATCTTTCACAGCAATTGTTAATGAATCCAAAAACGCATTGGTTTGTTTCAAAAGATGAGTAATTCTTGTATCCTTAGTTTGATCTAATAATTTAATATAAGCTTCTTCATCATTTGCTTTCAAAGCTTGTAAACGTTCTTTGGCCTGTCTTTCTATTCTCTTTTGTTCATCTTTTTCGTAATTAGAATGAGCTGTAATTAACTTGTGACCAAATTTGACTCTTTTCACTCTTGCATCTAATTTTTTATTATAAATACGTGATGAAGTTTTCGTTACTGCCTCTAATCTTTTAGACTTTTCGATTTTCTTTCTTTCATACTGCTGAATCTCATTTTTCCTATATAAATCTTCTGTTATCATTGCATCTTGGATGTTTATCTTTCTAATTTTTGATAAGAAATTTGGATGAGTATTCGTTAGTAAGGAATTTTGAAACCATTCGAACTGTAGTACATGGCCTCTTATTGCTTTTTGCAAAGGTAATAATTGAAGTGCATAGTAATCATATAACGTTTCTTCTTTAATGGCTTCATCGGCAGTGTCTTCAAGGATATTTGTTAAACAATCATCCACGGCAGCATCGATATTCAATGCTACTAAAGTCTGGTATAATTCAGTAGCTGAATGAATATCAATACCAACAGGTAATATACCAGGTTGAATATTTGGATGTGGACTTGCTTTTGTAGGAAATAGATCTTGATATTCAATAGGATGTTGAATTAAATTTGGTAGAGTGTATGAATCAACCATGAGATCTGGGTTTTCAATGTTAACAACTTCCTCAATAGTAGGGTGTAGTTTCTTGAATTCTTCCAATAATATTGGACTTTCTTGCTTTGGAGGTTCCTTATCACCTTCTATTTGTGCTTCTTTTGATTTTTGCGCTTCCTTGGCCTTTTCCTCCTCTTTAGCCCTTTGTTTATCTATAACTTTTTGTTGTTCTTTAGCCTTCTGTAATTGATCAAATGTTTCATTTGCTTCATTTGGTAAATTATTGGGCAGGTTCTTGTTAACTTCATTATAGTTACTTTTATCATTGGCTGAAATATTACTATCAAGAGTATTAATAAAAGTAGAGTTGGTATTAGCAGCTGTATTTAATTCTTGTTTATTATTTTCTTCACGATTTTGGATTTTATTATTAGTTAACTTTTGATCATTTGAATTTATCTTATTTCCAGGTACATTAGCGTGGCTATTCTCTTGATTTTGAGGTATGTCTCGTACATTATTAATAGAAGGTTGTTGTTGAGTTGGTTGGATAGCCCTCTCTTCTGGGGTTTGATTGGTGTTATTAACTGTTTGAGATTGGGATTGATTAGTATTTTGGAGTTGCTTTGCTTTAACAAAATCACTTAGAGACCTTAATAATTTTCTAAAATCAGGTTGATCTCTTATTGAATTGTGAATTAGATTCTGGCAATCAGTTGAAATAGGCTGTTTACTAATAAAGCTTTTCAATGCTGTCACTTGAGCTTTCAATAAGTCAGCCTGCTCTGGTTGAATTCTGCCTAATGACATATTTCTAGCAGATTCGCTTGATTTATTATCGGATTGATTTGGGGTATTTGAATAATTGCTATTACCTGGTGTATTTGTATTGTTATTAGTGTTATTATTATTGTTGTTATTATTGTTTGAATGCGGAGATTTTTCAGGTGCACCAGCCTTTTCATTATTTGGCATAGATGTTGGAGAGGTGCCTGACGATGTGGGTACAGGATGTCTATTTTGATCATTCATTTTTGAAGAACGATTGAAATCATTCGAATTTCCCATATTATTGCTCATGGTATTACTGTTTTGTCTTGGATTTGCAGCCTGGTTATTATTATTCATTGGTTCATTTAAGTGGTTAATAGAACCAGTTGGTGACTGTTGTGACTGAGTTTGTGGGTGTGAACGTTGTTGTTGTTGTTGTTGATCTTCTGTTCTATTAGCATTTTGTTCTGCTTGTTGTTTTTGTAACTGTTGTTGCTGTTTAGCAGCAACTTGAAGAACTTTTGTAAAATAAATAAACTCAGGAACATTAG
Organism: Vanderwaltozyma yarrowii; assembly: GCA_030568135.1. NCBI lineage: Eukaryota > Fungi > Ascomycota > Saccharomycetes > Saccharomycetales > Saccharomycetaceae > Vanderwaltozyma > Vanderwaltozyma yarrowii. Next base: position 42,395 of record JAJLTL010000054.1, read on the forward strand.
GAGCATTTTCACCATGTTCATTACGTAACTGTTGCCATCTCAAATAACAACGATTAATTTCTTCTCTCGTCAATTGACGCTGAGGTACATCAATATTCATCGCTTAATAAAAAAAGGATAAAACTTATATGTGTTTCTAATCTGATATCAAGTGCAAACCTTTAAAACAAAAATGATCACGTAAATGTATTCAAAGTTCCTTGAATATTCGTTTCCCTAGTGTTGTAAATAAAATTTCAAGTGTGGCTTTCTCTTCCCTCTTAATGTATCAAAAGCAACAGAGACGTGATAAAACTAACTAGCAAAAAGCAAACACAACCAGCACTGAAACTTAAAGCACACGAGTAATAACGATATACTTCGATAGGTACACTTCTTACAGATAACCATTAAAATAAACTTACATCAAAGATTATTTTAAAGATGAGTATACTTTTATAAATTGAACCGTTTTCTCACTTTGTTCATTTTCCAAAATAAACAAACTGTCTTACGCGCTATAGTATCACCGTGTACGAACATATACAACTAATTATGGTTATTAAGACAATACGACACAATGGATATACTTTTACATCTATTTAGGGTTCATTAATTAATTATATACATACACAGTGGTAATGCAGATGTGGATGGAGAATGGCGTTGGATTAGCTTTCATCTTCGTCACCTTCGTCACCTTCAGCTCCGAATAACATCATCATATCTAGATCGTTTTGGTCTAGGACTTCTTCGGTGTCTTCTCCTGCCGCTTGTGGTGGCATAGGCGTATTTGGTCTATGTTGATCTTCTTCCTCTTCTTCTTCTTCCTCTTCTTCCTCTTCCTCATCTTCTTCCTCTTCCTCCTCGTCAGCTAGATCGTTGTCGATCTCTGGAGGTTCTGTTGAAGCCTCGTTATTATCGGTAGGATGTAAACTGTCATCACTGATTTTCAATTGTTTCCTCTTTAGATCAACTTCTTTTTCAATTTTTTTAATACTATCAATAAATCTTGATTTTAATAATGGATTGGTAGCTTTCTCTAATTTTTGTTTGGTTTGTGATAATATACTTTCTAATTCTGTCAATTCATCTTTTAGTAATTCGTTATGTTGGATACCTTCATCTACAACACGTTTTTCTCCGGCTTCTACATCTTCTTCATCCTCGTCTTCATCTTCTTCCTCTTCTTCTTCTTCATCTTCTTCCTCTTCTTCACTATATTGTTCTACATCATCACCGGTTTCTTCTAGCTTCTCTTCAGCAACAACTGGTGTTCTATCAGTGTGTTGTTTATCAGCAATGGAGTCTCTGGTTTCTTCTTCTTCACTTTCAAAAGCTTGCTCTAAATCTAATTCATCTTCTTCTTTTTCTTCATTATCAAGAGCAAAAGAGTGGATAATGTCTTTTTCCGTTTCAGCAGTTTTAAGATCTGAGGATGATGCAGTCTTCTTCACGATTTCACCTTCATCTACTAATTCATACGTTACATCTTCTGCTTGTTCATCTTGTTGTAATAATGCAGCAACTACTTTTTCAGCATAGTCGAATTCAACAGGATTCATTTTCCTTCTGAATCTTCTGTTACGTACATTGTACAAGGGTGGCGTTAGACCATGTTTGTAATCATATGTTTTACGAACAATATCTTCTAAATATTTTGTCTCACTTCCTGTTAATGGTCCTCCGTTGTAACCTTTTAAAAACATTTTTCTGTATTCATTAATTTCATCTTGGTACTTTTCATAATGTTTCGATACTAAATCTTCGGTATCTGGCGGTTTTAATGTAAATACTTCCTCTTCATTTTCTATTGTTTTAACACATAGCAATATTTGTGTCACATCAAAAGTCTTCATTAAATTTTTTCTATCAACACTCTTGTTGGCTTCGATGATAGTTGGTAAATCCGCTAACACGGCACCATATGATACATTATTAATGGTAACTATAGCATGTCTTTCACCTTTCCATTTGATTGTAATACCTGAATAATCACCAGAGTCGATGGAATTTTTAACAAATTCAGTTTGAATATCTGGTAAAACTCTCAGTATAATACCTTCTTCGATTAGTGGATCATCTTCGATATCAGAAGCTTCAGAATCGTAACCTTCACCGGGTACTCTTATAGGTTTCAACCGTAGTCTTGGTGTCTTATGTTCTTTCTTTGGTTTATCCTCAGGTTTTTTAATGTTTAATTTTATCTTCATCCCTTTCACTCCATTACCGTTAGCATTACCACTAGTAGCTTTCTCTGTAGTTTTCTTCTTCAAATTTAACTTGATTTTAGGTTTAGGAAGAGGTTCTTCTGTTAATTTAGTCTTGATACGGATTTTCTTTAATTTTGGTTCATCCTGTCCAGAGGTAGGACTAGGTTCTCTAAGCTTTTTAATCTTTAAAACTGCCATTTCATTCACTATTCACACCTTCTCGTATCAAAAGGATAGTTGTTGATCTCTTATATGACTCTAATACACTAGTCTCTCACCCATTCTTTTATCCAACCTCATCTTAATGTCTACCACCAAGTTGTTTTAAAATCGTTTTCAGCATATTGGAAAAACCTGCTTAAGCGATGTGGAAAAATATCTTAATATCGAGAGATGGCATATAGTAAAAAGCTTTCAGTATCATTAAGAAAGTATTTTAGATGAGGTATTCAGTTGTAGTTTATTCTTTGACATATGTTATATATATATATATATATATATTAGTAGGTCATTATTAAGTAACAGGGCTTCTAAGATACACAAGCTAAATATCGAATGCCTGGCGTTGGTGACTCTCTCAAGGCTATTAGTAGCATCAAGAAATTCTATGGGTTCAAATATCTGATTGATCCGGCTGTACATGGAAAGATATTTGATAGATTGAAATTGCAAGATACGTACAAAGATTTTAAGGATGTAGATGTGTTGGATATGTATTCTGGTCCTTCCCAGCATTCACTTGTTTTTAATAATAGATATAAACCTAAGAAACATGTGCTGATGGAAACAAGAGCAGATTTTGTATCATATATAAACAGTAACATCGTTAGTCCTTCCATCAAGCTATATGGAAAGGATCCATATCAATGGAGTAGTTATACAGATTTAACAAACAAAGATAAATTATTGGTTCCTGAAAAGCAATCGCTTGATCATATTCATGATAAATTTTTAGTAATGGCACATCTAACAAATTCCAGTTCTGAAGTGTTAATGATGCAATGGTTAAATTGTATCGCTAATAGAAATTGGTTACAACGATTTGGTTTAGTGAAAATGTTGATTTGGTTACCAACTTCAACAGCAGCTAAACTTCTAGCATTACCGAACGATATTGCAAGAGCAAAATGTAGTTTGGTTACAGAGGCATTCACTGATTCAAAACTTATAGCAGTCACAGATAAAAGAAGCATAAATAGTTTTAATCCTAAAACAATAGAAAGATTCAATCCATTACTTATCGATAATAAAGATACACATCCTTTAGGTATAAACTCGATATCTCTAGTAGAAATTAATCCGAAAAACCATGATATTGATTTAGATAATTGGGATTATGTAACAAAACATTTGATGATTTTGAAACGTACTCCATTGGAAGATGCAGTTGAATCGTTAGGACATGGTGCAAAAGAATATTTTATGGCTAAAGTTGAAGATAAAAAATTATTAAAGAAATGTCCAGTAGCTTTAACACACGAAGAAATAATATATTTAACAGATTTATTCTACAAATGGCCATTTAAGCCAGATATATACATGGATTTCGTCGATGTATATCAAGAGAGTGCTAATTTTTAAAATATTATCCACAAATATTAGTTAATCGGAAATAACTTAATAGATTAAAAACAGAAAACATTCAAGAGAAAACAGTTTATATATATAATTTTTTTTTATTGATACTTTTCTCATATTTATCGTAAAACATATATAGAAATCAATACATTGTAAATAGCAAGCTATAAATATGCATCTATTTGAGTTTTTCTCTGTAAATTTAATAAATCCTGTGCCTTATAATGCGAAACCCAACCAATTCCAGGAATCATGACCCTTCTAAGAGGTTTTCCGTTAGTGTCAAATAACTTTATATCATCTAAATTAATACCAGGTTCTGTGGATGGAATGGCAAAGTTTTCTCTATTTGATAATTCGCCTAATAATTTTCTTTCTACTTTGCTTTTATATATATATTGTTTCCATTCTTCTCTACCATCTTTTGTAGAAAGATCAAATTTGAGACTCTGTAACCCACAATCTAACATGGGTCTACCAGTATTACTACTAGCACCTGAAGAAGTCGTAGAAATACTGGCGAACGTCGATATAGTAGTGGTACCAGCGCGAGAATCTTGAGAATTGAATTTGCCAATAATTATATGCGGTTTTGATAATTGTTCATCATATATAACATCATTCGCATCTTTATTATCTTCAATGAGTCTATCATTAGTCTCCAGTGTAGGAATTATAATACTGGGAATAATATCATGAGTTTCGTTTGATTCTTTGAACTTAGGGGCTGTGGTTGGAGCTTTTTCCAGTTGGTTTTTTTCCTGCTCATCATTTTCTTTTTCAGAATGTATTGTGGCATCTTGTTCATTTTCATTCTTTAACTCAATATTATCTATAGAATTTTTGGCAAGATGGTTTATTACATCTCTTGGTTCAGGTTGCATATTCCCAAAAATGTCAGTATTCATGGACTTTTTATTATAGTCAATTACAGGAGTGAAAAAGGTATGAATGTTATTAATAGGTTTTACTGATAAAAGACCCATTGCTTGTTGATGATGACTTTTATTTGATTTCTCTGTCTTGATTTTATCAAATAGCAATTCAGTTTCTTTTTCAGAGGCATTCAATCTTGGTTCAATATGAGTAACTTTATTGTCATGTTTATTTTCAGCTCCTTTCAATAAAGTGACAGCTTCCTGCTGTGAGTTCTTCTTACTTGTTGATTCCTTATTTTTAGACGCCGTGCATGTTGTCGGATTTTTAGTAATTCCTATATCTTTGGCTAAGTGTACTATGTTTCGTTCATTGATTGCCTCTGAATTATGAGGCTCAGCATTACTGACATTAGAACTTGTGGTAAGAATATTATTTAGTAAGAGGGCTAAATTGTGGATCTTGGTAACAATATCATTTACATTTATTCCAAATGTACCTGAAAGGATGTAAGTTACAGTTAGTAAAATAATACCGAGTAGTATTGTAACCCCACCTGGCAAATATCTTGTTGTTTCATTAATTTTAGCCTCATATTTTGTTATTAGACAAGTGTATGTAATCGTATGAAGATCATTAGGTATAACTTTTCTTTCATCAGTTAAATCAATACAATTCTTGAAATTAATAAATTCTGAATACTTCAATTTCTCTTTCATTATATCCAAAACGGAAGCTTGTTGGAATGTACGGTACTGGTCGTATTCCCATTGTGAATGTGAATCAGTTAGAGGGAAAGTATTATTTGAGAGTAACAAGTATCGAATGAAATGATCCGAGTTCAAATATGTTTTCTGTCCTCTAGGGAAAATATTATTTTGAATTGCTTCGAAAACAATTACAAAGATAATACATATTGTAGCAACGACAAATGTGTCTACATTTATTTTCTCCTTCAAAAATGCCAACATCTGCATCTTGCACCTATATGCTGGTAAACTTATACAATTGTAATATAACATGTTATAAACATTTATAAATATATTATCTTAACATTGGAAACTTTTTTTAAAAGATTTTCCCCTATACAAAAAATAGCCGCCAATGCAAACCGAATATTTTATTGCGGATGTGACAAGGTAGGATATATAACGATGTTATGGAGATAACTAATATTGATATTTATTTTTATTCTAATATACAAATATAAATGATAAAATGACTATATATGGATGTTAACTGGTGGTTACTCAGTTTCAGAAGCTTTTGGATGTGAATCAGCGAATTCAGTGGCTTTGGCTTTAACATAACCAATAGTCTTTTCATCCTTTTGAATTTCTTCAAATTGTAACCATTTGTTGAAAAAGAACTTGGCTTGCTTTCTAGTGATCTTTCTTGCGATAACACGTTCATATAAAGCTTCGACCTTCTTCTTTTCACCTGCTTTAACTTCTTGATCGATATAAACGTTCCAAATATCGATTCTCTTAGGAGCATCAGCGATTAAACCTTCAAATAAGGAACGACCTCTTTCAGTATCACCTTTAGAAAATTCTAATTGAGCAAACTTTCTGACAACTTCAACATGGTCACGCTTTGGTAAAGCTTTTAATGCATTTGATAATATAGTACGAGCTTCTTGGGCTTGGTTGTGTGTGATTAAAAATTCACTCCATGCTAACCAAATAGAAACCTTTTCAGCACCAAACTTCTTAGCAGTAGCTTTGAATAACTCAGATGCTTTATCAAGTTTTTCACTCATTTGATAGATACTTAATAATTTATTGTGAATAGTGAAGGAATCCATGTATTGACAAGCTCTCTTGAAAACATCTTCCAAAGTTTCTTCAGAACCAAAAGTATTTTCTAAATTTAACATAGCAATCCAGATATTAAGCTTTTCAGCTTCATCTCTGAAGTTGATAGTTTTTAGAGCCCTTTCAGCAATTTCTCTAGCTTTATCAATTTCACTTAATTGCAATTGGAAAGCCATGTAATTCATCCATACAACAGATGAGTTTGGATTACCCATAATCATACGTTCGAAATCACCAACAGATTCTGGAGCTCTAGTGTTAATATCAATAGTTTTATCTTCGACAAATTTCTTTGATCTTTTTCTGTTTTTAGATCTCTTAGATTCTGTAAAATCTTCATCTTCTTCTGATTCTTCTTCTGAGTTAGCTTGATCTAAAATATTAGCAGTCCAGTCGAAACCAGTACTTAAAGTTAAACCATCGGTAGACATTGGGATCTTAACAGTATCCTTTTTAACATCTTCTACATCTGATTCAACATCAGAGTCGTTATTGTAATCTAAATCGTCCATGACAATATCGTCATCACTATCAGCAGCATTTTCTTCAGATTTTTCAACAGCAGATTTGAAATAAGAAGCTTTCAAACCTAAAGACATTTGCTTCTTTTCAGGATTGGTCTTTAAAACAATAGCCTTCACACGATCACCGACACCTAACAAAGTAGAAAGATCTTCTGGAACTTTGTCAGCAATTTCTGTACGATGAGCTAAACCAGTAACATTGACAGTGTTATCTAATTTGACGAAGACACCAAAATCAGTTACATTCTTAATATTACCATTGAAGATATCACCAACTTGGATATCGGAATAACCCTTTAGAATTTGCAATTCACCATTGATTTCTGATTCTCTTAGAGTTAATAAAATACGGGAATCTTCTTCGCAGCTGACAACTTTACCAACTACATATTGCATTGGTTTATAGAATTTCTTCCAATCCTTTAAGTAGGAGTCAGATAACTTACTAACTGGAATAAAAGCTTCTAAGGTTCTTGATAAATAAACAAAAATACCCTTATCCGTGACGTTCTTTACCAAACAGTGCACAATATCACCCTTGTTAATGTCTTTGTGTGATTTAATTATTGGTTTAGCATCTTTAGAACGTAATGACAAATTGATTTTCTTAGATTCAGCATCCACACTTAATACAGTAGCTGGAACAATTTGTTTAATCTTGTTATCATATGCTTCATGAGTAGAAACAGAAAAATCATCTAAAGCATCGGTAATAAATGAAATGGCAGTAATCTTATTTCCTAGATCTAACAAAACATAGTTGTCTGTTACTCTAACAATACGAGCGGCGACAGTTTCGTTCAACTTTATATCTTCAATGGATTTAACAGAGTGGGATCTGTTAGAAACATTTACGACATTATGAACAGTATCGATAGAAGTTACGTGAACTTTTAAGGCAGAACCTAATGGGAAACTATTTTCAATTTCACCTAGCTTAGAACTATCATCAGATAATTCAAATAAGGATAATTTAGCCTTCAGTAATGGAGAGATGGTTAACCACATGACATTGTTGCCGTAATTGTTGACGTAACCTGTGATCTCATCACCAACTTTAACATTTTCTAGAGAAAGGATATCTAGCTTAGAATTTTTCAATTGACTTGGTTTCATGGTTAATTCTAAAACACTGTTCTTCATGGCAGAATGAGAGACTGGTAAAAATTTATGACTTTTAACATCATGATGTCCCATAATTTTAGCAGATACACGATCACCTGATTTGAAGTGTGATAATGGTTGTTGGATATCTTTAATATCTTCAAAGCTATTAAATACTTCGGCAACATCTACTCTTCCGTGTAAGTTATCAGCTAAAATAATATTTAATTGATTCTTCTTGACACCTTTAATTTTACCTTGAACGACCTTTCCTACAGTAAAATCAGATAATTTATTAATCGTTTTATCAATGGCAACAGTAGATATATCATCGGTTTCAGACTTCTTAACATTAGTAGATTTTGGCTCCTTCAATGTCAATAAAAATCTTTTTTGAGCGTCATCAGTTCTTAACAAGTAAGCAGTGACTGATTGATTAACATAAAAAGCTTTTGAGATATCGACTTCCCTATTTTCAACAGCATAACTTGGTAAAACTAGACCTACAAATTTACCATTGAAACCAACAAAAACACCTTTGTTTGATACTGATTTAACAAAACCATGCATTGGAGTAGATTTATCTTTAGCCTTGATATCATTATAAGATAATGGTAGAGTATCCTTTTGAGAATCTTTTATCAATGATGATTTCATAGTCAAATTGAATACAAGAGTTCTAGGGTCCTTATCTATCACCAAACCATTTAATTTAGAGCCTATTCTAATTTTTTTCATTTCTGCTCGATTTTGTTCGATTCTGGAATCTGATAAATGACCAACATAAATAACACCACGAACACCAGACTTTTCCATTTCAACTAAAACAGAATCTTTTGTCTTTTCAATTACACTAACTTCAACCATGCTTCTACCCAAAACTAATTCTTCAATTATTTGCTTTTGTTCACCAGCTTTGTCATTTGAAACTTTACAAGTGGCAATAATTCTTGATCTTGATTTATCAACTTGTAGAAGTTTAACGACGACGGTTTGGCCTAATCTTAAATGTTCTTCTGGTCTCTTGACATATGTTTCAGAAATTTCTGGATTTGGTAAGAAACCACTAATACCACCGAAGAATGATAAAACACAACCATTTGGTTTGAATGATTGAACAGTAGCGGTAGTTTTAGAATCCTTTGAGTGAATAGCTTCGGCTGCTTCGTAAGAAACAACTAAAGATTCATCGTCTTCTTCTAAATTAACTAAAGATTTCTTTAAAGATACAAATATATGGCCTCTAAAGTTGACATTTAAAACTCTAGCTTTAACCTTAGAACCAATTTTAAATTTTCTTTCTGGATATACTAATTTAGTGTCAGAGATGTGTAATGGTGGAACGAATGCAGTAAATTGGCCACCAAATACTTTTAATTGAATACCTTCAGTTGAAACAGTAGTTATTTCACAGTTAGGTAAAATTTCACCGATTTTAATATCAGATGATCTTAAATATTTTAATTTCAAAGTTTCTGGATCAGTAGATAATTGAAAAACATTATCAACAGAGTTGAAACCTAAAACTCTAGCACCAATTTTATCAGATTCGACAGCAGTACCAATTTTAGAGTTATGGACTTCACCAACACGATCTTCATCAAGGGCTAGATATAAATATTGTGAATCACGACCTTTAATGGAAGTTGAACTGAAAGTATAACCAACTGGGAATGCTTCCAAATTTTCAATTTCTTTAAGGGTAGAATTTAAGGATACGATGTGAGGTAATGTAGAAACAATCAAAACTTTATCACCATCTTTATTTTGTAATGAAGCGATGATTCTAACTTGAATATTACTACCAATAGAGAATTTATGTTTAATTTCTTCTTCTGAAAAGGTATTTAAATGAACATCACTTATAAAAGCGGATACTAAACCAAATACTTTACCTACCATACCATTAGCTGATATTTTTTCACACAAGAAATCGACTGTTTGACCTGGAACGACGGCATCAATAGCAGAAATTTTGGTGACTTTGTTGTTTTTCATTGAGAAATTTAAGTTAATTTCAACAGTTCTGTCTGATTTTTTTGTTACATTACCTAAAAATACACAACCTGGTTGTAATTTTTCAAAATCAGGATGATTTTTCTTTGAAATGAAACCGGTGAAACCTTCAATACCTAAATCTAAAGTAGCACCATGATCTTCAATACTTTTAACGGAACATTGTACGGTGGTGAATTTTTGTAAATCTTCACCAGTGAAAGTGTTGACTAAAGAAGGTTCGATGGATAATTCGATTCTTCTCTTCTTTCTAGTTTTAGATTGTGCTTCTAATGCTGTATTCGATGAAACTTGACATCTTAACCATTGACCAACGGTGAAGAAGTTTTTCAAATTTGGTTGTTCTTTCTTAGCAGCTGTTTTTGAAGCTTTACTTTCATCATCTGAAGAATCGTATTCTCCTTCAGAACTATCACCTTCATTTTCAGAATCTGAGTCAGACATTGATTCATCTAAATCTTCTAATATAGCAGTGAATTGTTCAGAAATGTTAGCTAATGATACATAACCGCTGATACCATCAGTGAATGTAACACATAAATCATTTCTAGTAACGTTACTAATTTGACCTAATAATTGAGAACCAACTTTTAAATTTTTAAAACTGACATGTTGAGCAACATTTAGCTGTTCATCTTCTTCTTCAGCATCAACATCAGCATCAGCATCAGCACCAGATTTCTTACTTTTCTTCTTTTTTGGTTTCTTAACATCTGATGAAACTGTTTCAGAGCTAGATTCAGATTTATTTTTATTATTTGTATTACCGAATAAAACATCATTGGCAGCTTCGTTAGCAACCTGTTTCAATTCCAAAGGGGTCAACGCAGAAGCACCACCTCTTGGGAATGAAACCTCTTCTGTGTTCCTCACCAGAGAAGAGACTGTAGGTTGTCTAGTCGAATCTTCCCTCACCAAAGGGGATTCTTCAGACCTTTGTCTCTTATTTGACGACGACATCGATTCTGTAGTTATTTTTGGATCCGTAGAACTAAAAGACTCTCACACACCCTTCAAAAACACTAAACGTATTGTATTGTACTGAGCTCAATATATAGATATACAAAATATCACAACAAAAACAAACAATTATCAACTTATAACTCAATTGTGATACTAATAAATCTATCTCATCGATTCTTCTTTACCTCATCTCATCGCATTTTTGCTGAAAATTTTTTTATTTCCTGTCACTCTGTACGGCCACCATAGTTAATTAAATTTACCAGTAATACCGATCTATAGTGGGGTGGATATCTGCTATTTGTAGTTATTTATATGTGAATTCTGTGGGTAATAACAAGAGAGTTCTTTTTGATAATCTTATATATGCTATCCAGTTACCTAGGTTAATATATATATATATAGATATATATATGTGTGTGTGTATATAGATGTTTTACTTTTATTTTTTTTTTGGCCTTATAGACAGTTACAGTGTAGAGATGAAATGAAAAGTAAAAATTACAATTAGAAAAAGAGAGAGCAGTGATTACTCTTCACCTATTAGGAATGATACTATTACAGGGACTATGACACCAGCAAGTACGTACACTGATTTATCGTGTGGCAATTTGGTGTCTGTACTTGAAGAGAACTGTTCTGTTGGTGGAGTCGGTGTTTCTGTTGGGACGTTTTCTGGATCTATATCGAAATCAAAGTTGGTTTCACCATCTGTTGTTGCCATTGAAATAGGGTAATTCTTGTTGGCTGTATTTGTCTCTGCATCTGGACCATCTGTGGCGTCTAATGGATAAGATTCCATTGGAGTTTCTTCACTATCTAGTTCCATGTGATGGTCATGGTGATCGTGGTCGTCACCATCAACAAATGCAGTGAATGAAGCATACAATAAACTACCACCACTCATTAACAATAGACTGCCTCCGACCCAATCCATTGTATCAGAATGTTTCAAGTTGAAGATTGACACAACAACGTATCCTAATGGTGTAGATAATGCAAATGCAAATAAATTGGATAAAACTTCCCATTCTGGTAGTCTTTGTTTTGAAATCATTAAACTTGTTAATGATAAGACTGCTGGAATCTTATGGATAACAATAGCAATCAGTACTACAAATAATAATGATTCATTGTTTGTAGTTGTTCCTAATGCAATACCATCAGATAAACCATGTACAAATAATGCGAATACAACATTATTTTTTAAAATAGATACAAGAGCTACTTTTGGATTTTTCAATAATTCTCTTATTGAATTCACATTACTAGAATTATCATTTAACATATCAGCAAATCTTGAAGAACCATTCATCAATAGTTGAACCCATCTATCTAACACATAAACTACAATAAATCCGATTAGTAAATTCAAACCAACATTACCTTCGTGCTCGACACATGCCTTGACACCTTCGGGTATAACTAACATAAAAGAAGTACCTAGCAACATACCAACACCAAACTGAGACAGTATAGCAATGAAATTACCACCATTACTGCTAGCAGATTTATTCATATAATATAATGGAATAACACCGACAGCAAATGTGGCCACTAGTAAACCAGTCGCCAACAGAAAAACAGTACCTAAACCAATAGCCATCCTAAAAGTATGCACAGTGCGACGTTGAGATGTATAGACTCTTAATCAGAATTACTTGCTAACCTATCATCAACTCAAACAACACATCTTAAATCTTTATAATTTCACAAATTCATCTATCTTTAAATGAACAATCTGCCACTGGAACATGGCTTTGGGGGGTGCACGATGGCATCGAGCCAAATTTTGAAAAAAAATGTATATGCAATGTGTAAGACAAATGATTGAAAAGGAGATGAGATGGTTGGTTGTGACAAGATGAGCTGCTGTTAAAAACCTTATTAGGTCATATAACTAACTGCGATTCTAGTGAGCTTAGAGTTCTGTTCAGTTTGCATGGTTTACCGTCGATGAGTGATGATTCGGTAATTGATAAAGCCTTGAATTTGGGTACTACTTATTTCAAGAGTGGGAACTTTGGTAAAGCTAAAGATTTGTTTACAAGAGCTATTAAATTAGCTTATTCTTATGATGCCGGCATGTTGATGGGTTTAAGAGAAAGGATGGGCCTGCCGAAGCATTCGTTGCATGATCCTTCTAAAGTATACCATCCGAAACTAGTTAAACTTTACGATAATTTAAGTGCATCTTGGGAAAAGTTAAATAATTTGGATAAAGCTTATTTGTGTTCACAAAAAATGATTCATGTCGAACCTTATAACTTAAAAGGGTATATACGGATTGGTAAGATTCTTCAAAAGCAACAGAAGGATAAATATGCTTATAAAATATACAAGAAGGGAATTTTAATGGCTAATGAGGCTCGAACCAAATTTCAAATTCAGCCATCACAGAAATTTATTACGTTTATAGAGCAACAAAAGAGCGTTGTAAAAGATAGACTACTCAGTAACAAAAACGGAACTGACCTTAATAACGATACTGATAGCAATAATGGTGATGAAACTGCAAATGAATACCCTGTGAAGAGAAAATATATTGATCCAATAGAAGAACAAAAACATTTGTCCAAAAAAATTAAAACGGTTCAGGATGATCAAAATAATAATGCTGTTACTATTGATTTAACTGATGAACCTGCACCAATAAAATATATTGACTTCATTTCACAATTACCAGTGGAATTAATGCCGAAAATATTTAAACAGTTTACATCAAGAGAACTTATGAAATACATTACAATTTCTAGCAGTTGGAAACAACGTATCTTATCACATCCTACAATATTTCAAAGTATTAACCTAAGTAATGTAACATATAGACAAGTACTGCGGTTTCTTGAGTTTTTTCAGAGACTGAATAGAAATAGAGCAAACACTGAAACATTATTAGAGTTGGAAACAATTAGATTTTCTTCTCGTACGTCTTCTGAAGAGATAAAATCGTTGGCATCATTAATTGAAACTAAAAGTAAGATAGCAAGTAAAAAATTAATATTAACTGTCCCAAATTCTACTACCGGTCAATTATACAAATGTTTGTGCAGAAATTCAGATATCTGCTCGACTTTGGAAGAAATATCGATGGTCATTTCTCTTCGACTTGACAAACCCTATGAACTAGATATTTTATCAAAGTGTTCTAGATTGAGAAAAATTGAAGTAGTCGTTACGAATTTGGTTATACCTCTCAATAGAGCTGATGTTCCTATACCCAATGAACTTTCAGATATGGCAATTCCGAGATGTAGCCAAAATTTAGAGTCTTTAAAGATTATATGTGACCAAAATAGAGTAACAAACTTCCCCTTTTTCAATATGCTCAACAGCGTTCCTATGAATAATTTATCAAAAATATGTATCACAGGTGTCACATTTGCAGAAGCAGATGATCAATTTGACTGGTTAAGATATTTTAAAAATTTAGAAGAAGTTTGGTTTGAAAACAACAAAAATGCAAAATTGGTAAACTTTATGAAAACATTTGAAAGGTTTCCACTCAGTAGGAAACTTGAGAAACTTACATTTAGAGAAGTTAGGATTCACCAAAGGGTTGATATCAATGATTCGCCTGGTGGATATTTTGAACATAATTTCCAGCATCTTGAAAAATTAGATCTGATGGGAACCTCGATTGGGGGTAATGGTATTTTAAATATCATTTCCAATATCCAACATAGTTCTCTAAAGGTATTGAATATTGGAGATTGTCCTTATGTGAGATTCTCGAGACTTCCAAACGAATTAGATCCCACGCTATTGGCATTATCTCATTTTTTACTTCTGGCCCCTGATCTTGAAGAACTTATACTTCCTCAAGTAGGATCGCTGAATGATACTACCATGAATATATTGACTGCGGTAGTTGAATACTTAAAAAATCTTCGATATTGTGATTTCTCTCTGAATCCATCATTAACTGGTGTTGCTATATTTGAGTTTTTGAAAAAACTTTATGAACAAAGAAAGATGCCATTAGAGACATTGATTATCAATGGTTGTCCGTCAATCTCTCATATCACTGTTATTGCGTTAAAATCTCAAAAGCTTGTTTCTAATATCGAATGTGTCTATGAAAGGGAAAGTTGGAGAAAATTTGGAATCAATTCCTATAAATATCAGTCCTAGAAATAAAAAATATTATAAAACGCATTTAGATTTATTTACTGTGTTTTTGTTTTCTTATGAAATAGATCTATATATAATAATTATAATAGTTTATGTATATTTCTATTAATGAATATATGATGATAAATAATTTAATTTGTAGACTTCTCAATAGGAGAATTTTTGTTTAGTTTAGGGGATACATCACCTAGATATTCGATTTTTAAATTTGGATTATGACCTTTTTTGTCCATTGGAGATCTATCAAGACTTGAAGTTTTTAAACTTGGTCGTCTCTTACGTGCAGTTTCCACAGGAGCAATATTATTTAATTCTATAAGTTCAATATCTTGTGAATCTGTTGATATTACACTTCTTTGTGATATTGAATCATCTGATTCTGTATAAAAAATATTTTTTTTATTTTTATTTTTATTTTGTAATTGATGAAATTTATTTAACCTTTTATCTCTTCTACTTCTTGGTGACATATTTGGCCTTGATATTTGATCCATAATACCTGAATATGGAGGTGATGATAAAACATGACTAGATTTTTTCTTCATTTTTGGAGAAACATTCGATTGAGATAGTCTTTTATTGTCCTTATTATGTATTACTGATTTTGTATCTTTCCATGGTGGTAAATGTTCTAAACTAGCTCTATGATAAATATATGGTCTATTATGAGTAATATTTAATGGAGATGTAGCTCTTTTAGAAATAGGTGATGTTAATGTAAATGAATTTGAATTTAGATGCAATTTTTGACGAGGTATAGAATCTGACTTTCTTCTTTGAATTTTAAAATCTGTTGGAATTGGATTAAATTTTGCGCTAGAAAATCTTCTATAAGCATTTGGATTTTCGCGAAGTAATAAAAGTGAATTTGTTGATTCAGTTTCTAATAAGTTATCATCCAAAGTTTTTGACATTTTTTCATTTGCTTGACTTTCATTATTTGTATCAAATTTCCCACCCATTGAAGAAGGTATTACTAAACCAACAGGTATATCAGCAAATTGTAATGGATTATTAATTGAAGATGACATTATAATTTTACCTTTCAAAAAACTAATTGCTTTTTCTAATGCGAATTCTTGACCACAATGATTCTGTATAATTGAAATTTTAGGCCAAGTGGCTCTTGCACCATTTGTAGTTTCACGTAATATAAATTCTTTTGTAGGATTTGTTAATAATTCGTTAATTCTAAATAACATATTCATATCGGGTAAAATTGTTATATCACCAGAATATTGTTGTGAAAGTACAGATCTCATTTTAGTTAAAGCATTCTTGGCTAAACCAATTTCACAACCCATTTCTAAAAAATGCATGGCTTCATTTGATAAGAAACTATAAACAGAACCTAAACCTTGTTTAAATTTTGCACTTATTTCATCTTGAATATCACCACCGACACAAGACAGTGACATTTTTAAAATTGGGAAAACGTGAATATTAACCTGACAAGCAATGATATGATCGACATTAAACATTTCAGATAATCTTGATATGGGTAAATCATTATCTACTGAACCATCGACAAATTTAACAGAACTACTACCATTCCATTTTTTAGTTTTATTTGTATTTGGATCTTTTTCATATAATGGACTTGAAGGGAAAATTCCAGGTAATGAACATGAAGCACAAACAGCTGACCAAATGAGTACATTTGGAGCAGTTAAATTATTTAAAAGACGTGGTTGTTCAAATAATGAAGCTGGTGAAACGGTTATATTTAAAATTTTCCCTGTTCTGTTATAAGCTTCTCTGAAAGTTAAATCGCCTAAGAATTCAATCATTGTTCTTGTTAAATGTTTATTATCGAACCAAGTACCATTTTTAAAAAATCTTGAAATTTTAATTAGTAAATTTTCACTTTCACTTTTTTCACTATCATCTTTAAAAATATTAAAATCGGTATTTAAAATACGATCTAATAATCTTGGTAACTCATCTTTATGATAAACAGAAAGTATACTTGCTACGATAGCGCCAGCACTTGAACCACTAATAACTCTTGGTAATAAATCCAATTCAAATAAAGTTGAAAGGACACCAATATGAAATAAACCAAAAGTACCACCACCACTGAGTACCAATGCTGTTCTACCAATATTTCTTCTTGTTTGTTGTAACATTCCTAATAAATATGTATCGTCTAAATCCGATTGATTCAACAATGTTTCCAATGACAAATTCGATTCATTGAGGTATTCATCAATTAAATATTTTGTACCAAAATGTGTATTTCTGTATAAATTTACATTACCCATATTACCTAAATTTCTTACCCAATTTGTTCTAATTAAATAAATTAATTTTGAATAATTTTTATTTTCTCTTGCAACTTTCAATTGTTCCGTGACATCTTTTATCAGTTTATAGTCGTAATACGTTGATTCATCGATTGATTTCCAATTATTTTTATTTGTTAAACTGTCTAATTTATTACATGTATTATACCATTCTTCATATGACATTGAATGTTTTTTCAATGATAGTAATTTCTGTATCAATAAGTTTTTCTCATAATCACCAATAAACAAATTATAAAAAAAAGAGCGTGTATTGTAAACGTAGTGATGTAACAGCGATCTGCTGTCGCCGCCACCGCCACCGCCACCACCACCATTATTATGATTATGATTATTATTATTATTCGTATTGGAACTTCTGTGGTGTCCTAGTATATTATCATAATATTTTTCTATTACTTTCTGAGTAATAGGATATTGATGTATTGAATCCATTTATAATACTAATAACTGTATACCAACCATACTAAATTGCAATAGACACTTACTTACGTTACTTGTAGACTTATACACCTCCTCTTACTACTACTCCAAAAGCATTTAAAACACAGTAAAACAAAAAAACTAACTGTTCTTAAATATATCGATGAGTTTTTATGTCACAATTTCTCTCTCTGTTCCCTCCCTTTCTTCTCCCTCCCAAGCGCTAAAACCACTATCACCACCCGTTACCCGGCACTATACCACTTCGGCGGCTAAATTTTTATCTTTCTGTTACAAAATACAAAATACAAAATACAAAATATTTGTGCAAATCTTTTAAAACAAGGGGTAAAAATAAGACATAAGACACAAAAACAAAAACGTATAAAACAATCCAATCCAGTCCAGTGGCCCAACTGCCAAAAGTTGTTTGTTGTGTTTGTTGCAATGGGATGGGAAGTGATGGGATGGGATATTTCGTGGTGGTGGTGGTCGTGGTGGGCTGTGTTGTGTTGTGTTTTTTTGGCTGTCGTGTGCGGCGATGAGCCGGGCACGGTGAGTGGCGGGTTACCCTGGTTGGAAAAGATTCCCATAGTAAATAAAATATTTACAGGTCATATATATTATTTTATTATTTCACGGTTCATATTCCCATTCCCATTGCTATTGCTATTGATTTGAGAGGAGATGTCATTTTTTGCTTTTAAATCACTGGATATACTGGGTTTACTGTTTGTATAAGAAGAGGTGTGTTTGCTTTGTTGTTTGGTTTGTTGTTTGTTGTTTACATATATTCATAATAGTATAGAGTAGAACAAAGAGAAATCCACTATTCACTATGTCAAATCATATGTATGGTTCTCCATTCCCAAAGATTAATCCGAAAATGAGATATAAAACTGTATTGGAAAGAGCAGGTTTTGATGTAAACTATAAAGGAAAGTTGAATGCTAATCCAATGGAAAATCACATGCAGATGGATAATACATATGCAAATGCTAATGCTAATGCTAATACAAATGCAAATGCTAATGAATCGTTGTTTAATTTTGAAGCAAATACAACTACAGTTATACCATCTGTACAAGTACAAGCACCTGTACAAAATACAGAGGATTTAAATCCTATTGAAAAAAGTTTTATGATGTTAACAGAAAATGATACAACTACTTCATTCCATTCAGTGGAAAATTCAATAAATATTGCTAATAAAAGTACAAATAGTAGTATACATACAAATAAAACAAATAATAATCCACAAATTCCGATTCCTTATGATAGTATCCCCACTACTACCACTACTGCAAACCGTGAAAGTATTAATTTGAATGCAAATCCGGAATTACAAATTCCTAGTCCTTATGATCATATGCCCACTACTACCACTACTGCAAACCGTGAAAGTATTAATTTAAATGCACATCCGGAATTACAAATAAGTGTTTCCACAGATTTTAGCGAACAAATGGATCGTGAATCTTTAGTATCAAAAGCAACTAGATCATTGCATTCCACAGAACAAAATTTACACTACAAAAGAGTATCAGAACCCGTTTCATTCATTTCCGATGAAGATATCTCCACACCAATCACTTCAACTAACTTACAAGTAGAAAAATTGATTGCACAGTTAGATGATACTTCAATGTCAAGAAATAATGAATTATCATTGAAACCAAATGATTCGTTGACAAATTCATTGAATGTCGTTAATAATAACGATTCAAAATTTAAAAAATCAAGTGCATACTTATCTGGTTATCCAATAATGAAACATAATTTAAAAAGTTTTGAAGTCGATGAAGAAGATTTAAATTCAAGTCCAAATACAATTCCTGAATTTACTACAGAAATTATTCCAGAAATTATCCCACAATCAATTACTGTAAATGAAACACCAAATACTTCAAATATTATCTTAAATGAAAATTATTCTGCAAGCACTCCACAATTTTTAAATTTTAAACAACCAGAAATTATAAACAAAGAACAACCAGAAATTATTATAAACGATAAAGAAAAAACTGTTTATCCACCTGGTGAAGGACCTTGCAGAAAATGTGATTTAGAAATTATAGGTAAACGTATTTTTTCTAAAAATGAAAATGAATTATCTGGTCAATGGCATCGTGCATGTTTTCAATGTATTAAATGTGATATCAAATTTAATAAAGCAACTCCATGTTATATATTAGATGATGAACCGTACTGTCAAGAACATTATCATATTGAAAATAATAGTATTTGTAAAATTTGTAATAAATTTATTGAAGGTCAATGTTTAGAAAATGATAAAACTGAAAGATTTCATATTGACTGTCTAGCATGCTTTATTTGTAAAAATGCAATTAAAGATGATTATTATATTTTTAACGGATCCGTACCAATTTGTGGTAATCATGATATGGATGCATTACTAAGAGATGGATTGTCTCATGTCGATGTCGATGATGATGAACAAAATTCAAATTCAAACAATACATTTTCAAAAAGAAGAACAAGATTGATTAATTTCGCATAAAAAATGGTTTAAAAAGATCATTTCACATTCATTCTTGCCTTCCCCTTCCCCTTCCAATCCCCCCCATGAACAATCATATAACATAAATTAAAATACCCACAACAATTGTAACCAATTAACATTCCGTACAGGAAGATATATAGAACATATATACATCGCAAGTACATATAAAAATTTGTATAAATAACATCATCAATCATTACTTCAAAAACTATATAGCTATATACATTTGATCTACATTTGCTACTCAGTTCAATAATACAATACCATCGTTAACAAAATACACTCTTATATATACATTTTGCAAACATTTTGTTTATTTTTGCTTTTATAATCATCCAAAAAAGTCCTTGAAAAGGGAAACTGGAACAGGAAAATTCTGAAACTGAAATATTTAAAAAAATAAAAAAAGAATTATTAGAAAATAAGTTATTTTATTGAGAGATTTAGGTGTTAAAAGTAACATGTTTTATAAAAAGAAGTGCTGCATTTAACTTAAGTTCGTAATAGTTTAAAAGAAAATAGGTTTATCTATATCTTCTTTACAATCTGTACAAGTCGACAAGACAATTGATTGTATTTTTGTGTGTTTTTTTTTAGCATCATTTTATTTTATTTTATTTTTTTTGCTTACTCATATTTTTCAATATAGTTGTATCCTTATTTTCAGAAATAACATTATATTTTATTAATACAATTAACAATAACATTGCTCTACAATTGATTGAAACTTTTTAATTCATAATCATGGAAGAGACAACATCTACACCGCATAAGGATAAGACAAGGAGGGATTCCATGAATTCTGATACTTTACATTCTCCTTCAAGTAAAATTAAAATATTAGAAGACGATGATGATAATAGCAGTAATAATGATAAAAATAATTCTCCAATACAAACTCCATCACCAAAATTTCAATCGTTGCATGCATCAAATTCTGATGTTCATGCTAGTTTAGGGGTTAGACGATCTTCAACGTCATTAGGGTTTTTAGCTACTCCGGCAAGAAGAAATAATAGAAGAGTAAGTAATGAATTTGCAATGGAATCTTTACAACATTTTGATAATAATAACAATAACAACAATAACACATTTCTATCACCACAATCTCCAAATGCAAAAACTAGATTAATGCCACCAACAACTCCAAAATCAAGACATACAGAAGTTTTCTTATCACCATCACCAAAATTAAAATCACCAGGTGTTTATAAAGAAAGTGGGAAACCAATCCGTGAAATCTCAAATAATTTAAAAACACGTTTAAATTATGCTTTAGTTAAATTACAAAATGGTTGGGTCGACAAAACTTTACCTGAAATGGAAACCCAATTGCACGAACAAGAACAGGAACACAATGTAATAAAAGCTGAACCTCAAAGAAGAATGAGCACTTACAGCAATATATATGCACAAGAAGATAATAATGATACAGCTACATTTTCAATTAATGAAAAACATACAGACACTACTATAAAAACAGAAAATAATGAATCCACAGAAAAAGAAAATAATAACGAAAAATCTACTTCGGCACATTTAGCATTTTTGAAAGCTATATCGAGTCCTAACAAGGTTAACATTAGTCGGCTGAATACTTCTCCATTACACTGGCAACAAAAAGATGTATCTCCAAGAAAGGACTCGGCTCCAGAAGAGGCAGCTGTTGAAACGTTGATGTCACTATCATCACCAAAAAAGACAAAAGCTTCAACTCCAGATTTTGGCACTTTCCAAAAAGCTGAACAATTACCTCCTCCACAATTTTTATTAAACTCAAAATCAAAATCAGCTACTGAACTACAATCTGCAAATCCTTCGAATATTGCACGTCCAATTGGTCTATCACAACCACAAAAGAGACAGGTATCCGAAGAAACTGAAATTGATGAAACTGAACACAAAGATGTTCAAACTGATTTAGAAACAGATATTGAACTATCAGATGCCGAACGTTAAATGTAACATCATCTTGCCTCTTTTTTTTCCGCTATTTTGTCATTTATACAAATGAAATAAAGAAAGAAAAAAGAGATATAATGAACCATATATCACTTCTTCTGCGAAGAAAATCAGTGATAATCTGTTAGAATATTGACATCAGAAACAGGTCCTGTTTTTGACAATTCCAATACACCATAGTATAGTCGTGTACTGTCATTTTTACACGTAAGCAATGGATAGGAATGTATTTGTCCAACATAAAAAGAATGAACCCGGCACAATGACCTACTCATGTGTTGTATTTATTGTAATTTTTCTGTTCTTTTTCACACTACTCCAAAATTGAACTCCTAATTTTGTAAAGACATTTCGATCAAAACCATAATAACTAATTCCCATATATAGTTCAATATTTATATATGCATGTATGATAGTATCATGTGAACCTATATCTCTATATAATTATATGATACATTTGTAATACTTCCAAAAAAACCCATTCAAATAGATATTTGGTTCAAACAAATATCGATAAGTTTCGCGGTCTGTAAATATTAAAGCCGGAGTACCTACTTTGAGATCTTCAAAAGGTCATCTAAGAGCAATGTGATGAGGGGATCGATGGGTTGAGGTATATAAAGAGTGGGAGTTTAAGATGAAATGAAAGAGTTGATGGTCTAGTTTGTATATCTTATATGAAGTTTGTATTGAAGTGGAAGAACTATATACAAATTAAGTTTTCAATAGTAAAATGGATAAAATAATTGGTGAATGTTACCAAAGGGAGACAAAAGTTATGGATGCAGTGCATCCTAGATCTGAAAGAGATGCAACGGTGTTACCGAGCAGAGATAGGTTGCAGGTCGTATATGATGTGTTTACTAGAGTTTGTGGTGGTGAAGTTGATAAGAATGGTTTGAAATTGAATTTGCTGTTCTTACATGGGAGCGGGATGAACAGGTTTGTATGGGACTATTATGTGGCACACTTAACAAAATTTAATTTTAATGGAGGTATGATTGATAAGATTGTCACATTGGATCAAGTGACACACGGTGATTCGAGCGTTTTAAATTCAGGAAAATTGGGTGTCACTTATGATTGGTCAGATGGAGCAAGAGATGCATGTCAAGTAGCTCAAAAGGAATTTTATCAGGATGATAATAAAAATGTCATTAACATAGCTATTGGACATTCAATGGGTGGATTCCAAGTGATGGCATGTGGCGTATTGATGCCATCGTTGTTCGATTATATACTTACTATTGAGCCAGTTTGTTATATTCCAACTATTCCAAATGATAAAGGAATTACCGTAATGCCACCAAGATTTTATAAATCATTATCTTCAAAAATCAAAGACACTTTCCAAAATGAGAAAGAGTATGATGATTTTATGAAGAATAATAGTTTTTTCACAAAGACACATCCTGAAATATTAGAAAAGTTTCAATTTTCTGAGAAACTTATTCTGGAAGATGGTACAATAAGGACCAAAATGGAGAAAAGACAAGAGTTGATCTGCTATTTGACTTTACATCCATGTTCGTATTGGTTATTGCACTCATTGCAACATATTACAGCTCCTGTTGTAAGTCTTGTTGGTGGTAAATCTACCTGGTCACCAAAGGAAAACCAAATTATTTTACAAAAATCAATTCCAAATTATGTCAAAGAAATAATCCCTGAAGGTGACCATTTGATGAATATTGAAATGCCTGATGAAATTTTACAAAAACTTTCAAAATACTTGGCACATTTTATTGATGATTATAAATCAAAAAATTACAATGATTGTAATTTAACTGTTCAAGAAAGAGAACAAAAGTTTACTGACATGTTTAAACAATTCACTAACGAGAGAATCAAGAATGATATCCCAGTTCTTGCAAAACTCTAGTGAAAAGAATTAATAATATACAAGTTTATAATTCAACAATAAATAAATATTTAATATTCCTTCTCAAACAAAAAATACTCTTTACTATATCTATTGAAGGAAGAATGGTAAACAATCAGTAGAATATTTGGTTCGTTTACTTATTAAATACAGCGTCGCTTTACACGGAATGTTCTTACAAATCAATTTTTGCCGGAAATTGAGATAAAGATAAAAGAGATGAGAAGGGATAAGTTGAAATATATAAAGATTAATAATTAACATTTGTTTAAATTATCTAGTATTATTGTTTTAGATCACCAGCATCCTCATAGTTTTCGATTAAACAAGCAGAAAGCTTATCATAGAGAGTGTTTCATTCAAGCTATTTCAAACAAAAGAGATAATCCTTTTTCAGTGATGGCAAGTGTTGAAGATGAAAATATTCAAACTAGAAGTAAGGGAAATTTTTTCCCTGCTATGAGCCAGTCTTTTTTCTCTGATGATGAATCAGCAGCTACTGATGATAACTCTGCTGTTAATGCTGACGAAAATGATAATGATAACGTTATTGAAGATGCAGATGCAGATTTTGAGTATAACGATACGTTTACTCCTGCTCCATCCTCAAGTATCAATTTATCAAATTCTTTTGCTAAAGTGAAGAAACCAAAATCAAAGAGAAATGCAGGTAACTCTGCTACTTTAAATCAACTAGCTGCAAAAGATCAACATTTTCTATACGGTATTAATAATGATGTTCCTGCGGATTTTACTCCTGATGCAGTTTCAAGCATGTTTAGAAGTCATGATTTCAGTTATTTAAAATTAAGACCTGATCATGCTTCAAGACCTATTTGGATCTCACCGAGTGATGGTAGAATCATTTTAGAAAGTTTTTCTCCATTAGCTGAGCAAGCACAAGATTTTTTAGTTACTATTGCAGAACCTGTTAGTAGACCTTCCCATATTCATGAATACAGAATTACTGCATACTCCTTGTATGCAGCTGTTTCAGTTGGTTTAGAAACAGAAGATATTATTTCTGTATTGGATAGGTTATCGAAAGTTCCTGTTGCTCCTTCTATTGTTAATTTCATTAAAAGTGCAACAGTTTCTTATGGTAAAGTGAAATTAGTTATTAAACACAATAGATATTTCGTTGAAACGACACAAGCAGATATATTGCAAATGTTATTAAAAGATTCGATCATTGGACAACTAAGAATTGATACAGATCAACAACAACCACAGCAACCTCAACAACCACCATCACCACAGACAGATGCACAAAAAAATGTTAATCCAAATGATGTTGAAGCTATATTTAGTGCTGTAGTTGGTGGTGATAATGAATTAGAGGAAGATGATGATGATATTGATGCGGTTCATGCTTTTGAAATTGCAAATCAATCTGTTGAAATTGTAAAAAAGAGATGTCAAGAAATTGATTATCCAGTTTTGGAAGAATATGATTTCAGAAACGATCATAGAAATCCTGATTTAGATATTGATTTGAAACCTTCAACTCAAATTAGACCATATCAAGAAAAATCCTTGAGTAAAATGTTCGGTAATGGTCGTGCTAGAAGTGGTATCATTGTCTTACCTTGTGGTGCCGGTAAGACATTAGTTGGTATTACAGCTGCGTGTACCATTAAAAAATCTGTTATTGTCTTATGTACATCTTCTGTTAGTGTTATGCAATGGAGACAACAATTTTTACAATGGTGTACATTACAACCTGAAAATTGTGCTGTGTTCACTTCCGATAATAAAGAAATGTTTCAAACAGAAGCTGGTTTAGTTGTATCTACATATTCTATGGTTGCAAATACTAGAAATAGATCTCATGATTCGCAAAAGGTTATGGATTTCTTGACAGGGAGAGAATGGGGTTTCATTATTTTAGATGAAGTGCATGTCGTTCCTGCTGCGATGTTCCGTAGAGTTGTTACGGCTATCGCTGCACATGCAAAATTAGGTTTAACAGCCACTTTAGTCAGAGAAGATGATAAAATTAGTGATTTAAATTTCTTAATTGGTCCAAAATTATACGAAGCAAATTGGATGGAACTTTCCCAAAAAGGTCATATTGCAAATGTACAATGTGCCGAAGTTTGGTGTCCAATGACAGCTGAATTCTATCAAGAATATTTAAGAGAAAATGCTAGAAAAAGAATGTTACTATATATCATGAACCCAACTAAGTTTCAAGCATGTCAATTTTTAATTCAATACCATGAACGTAGAGGTGATAAAATTATTGTCTTTTCAGATAATGTGTATGCTTTACAAGAATATGCTTTGAAATTGGGTAAACCATTTATTTATGGTTCTACCCCTCAACAAGAACGTATGAACATTTTACAAAATTTCCAATATAACGACCAAATTAATACTATATTTTTATCAAAGGTTGGTGATACATCCATTGATTTACCAGAAGCCACATGTTTGATTCAAATATCTTCCCATTATGGTTCACGTCGTCAAGAAGCTCAAAGATTAGGTAGAATTTTAAGAGCTAAAAGACGTAATGATGAAGGTTTCAACGCCTTTTTCTATTCATTAGTTTCTAAAGATACCCAAGAAATGTATTACTCAACAAAAAGACAGGCTTTCTTAGTTGATCAAGGTTATGCATTTAAAGTTATTACACATTTGCATGGTATGGAACTTCTACCTAATTTAGCTTACGCATCTGCAAGAGAACGTAGAGAATTACTACAAGAAGTCTTACTAAAGAACGAAGAAGCTGCGGGTATTGAAATTGGTGATGACGCAGACAATAGTATAGGACGTGGTGGTAATAACCATAAGAAAGGTAAATCAAAGGCTGTCAGAGGTGAAGGTTCTTTGGCGGGTCTTGCAGGTGGGGAAGATATGGCATACATGGAATATAGCACAAATAAAAATAAAGACCTAAAAGATCATCATCCTCTGATCCGTAAGATGTATTATAAAAATTTAAAAAAATAATCATAATAATATTAATTATAATATCATAAACGCACTTCAAAAATTATAAAAATAAAAAAAATATTAAAAAAAAAAAAGATTTATATTAGCAAAAATGTTATCTCTTTTTTTAAGTCTGGGACTTTTTATTTAATTTATATTTACTCATAAATGGTATCAAAGTGATATCATATCATATCATAAAATCACATATTTCATATTTCATTAATTTCATATATAAAAAAATTCATTTATCACATAATTACTTTATAGTTAATTCATAATATTTTTTTTTTTCCTATTCGGCTTTTGACTCATGACGTTGTTGTGAAGGTGAAATCCGAGCACACGTGTGAAATGATCAATTAAATAAACTTATTA